>CM038142.1:111411296-111615943 GCA_021437245.1 Aegilops speltoides
GGTGGTCAGCGAAGGAGTGTTGGAGCCTTGGGGAGAGGAGACGCAGGATAGTCGGCCGGCAACACAACGGCACGGCCGCGCGGGCAGTCGTGGCCGATTGCTTGGGGTGGAGGGAGCAGGGCAGGACCGCCAGGGGGTGGCCCCTGGCTGCGCGATGCAAGAACCGCGAGGGCGAGATGACAACTTACGTCGACGCCAGATCCCTGCGGGCAGGTCGCTCCGGTGGCCGGTGGTGCTCCCCCTCCCCGGCGGTACTCCCCCTCCCTGTCCCGGGTCAGCGGCGCGGCTATGTTCTACTAGTCGAGATGGGGAGAGATCGGGTGCGGGGAGAATCCTAGCGGGGCTGGAAGGGCGAGGGGAAAGAGATCGAACCTGGAAACCCTTCACGCCGATTCACACCCTTCTCTCGCACACCTCCTAAAAAAAGCGGATCCTTAAAATAAGAGTTTTTTTAATCAGTCCTTAAATTAAGAGTTAATTACACAAAATCACAATTTCAGAATAACTTATAACACTTTACCACAACATTTGAGTTTTTTAACGCAAAACCACAACTTCGCGGCAACATATAACACTTTACCAGAACTTTTGAGTTTTTTAACACAAAACCACAACTGCTGGCCTAATTCTCAACATTGAGCCCAAATCTATCGGTCAACTTCTTTTAACAGCCAATCTGAATGATTGGGCCCACATGTCAGGCTCTAGGCGACAAGTTCCTTCTTCGTCTGGCGCACTCCGCCCAACCATGTTGTCGTCTGGACAACCGCAGCTAGCACATGCACTATACCACGCCGTGCATAGACAAGGCTCTTGCCTTGTGCTCCACCGCCGTAGGGACGTGCTCGTCCTCCCCAGGACCTCTCTGTCTAGTTCGTGCGCCCCACCCGTCCATGCCATAGTCCGGACGGGCGCTGCCAGCACATCCGTGTTGCCACGTTGTGCACAATCTGGGCTGCCACCTCATGCTTAACGACCACTGCAACATGCTCGTCCTCACTGATTACGACATCGAGATCATTTTGGAACTCCACCGCCAACGACAGTGACATGCGGGCGCGGCTTTGCGACACTAGGAACCTTGCCATTGAGGACACTTGGAATGATCGTCCTGTGGCAGAATTTTGACCACCCCACAACACCTAGCTCCCTGCTCAATGCGTCGGTGGAGTTCATAGCGCCGGTACGGGATGGCAAGAGGAGGAAATGGTAGGCCACATCGGAGATGCGTCCTAACATGTGGGCCCAATCAATCAGATTGTATATTAAAAGAAGTTGACTGATAGATTTGGGCTCAATGTTGAGAATTAGTTCAGAAGTTGTGGTTTTGTGTTAAAAAAACTCAAAAGTTGTGGTAAAATGTTATAAGTTGACATGAAGTTGTGGTTTTTTGTTAAAAAAACTCAAAAGTTGTGGTAAAGTGTTATAAGTTAACCTGAAGTTGTGGTTTTGTATAATTAACTCTTAAAATAACCATCACTTTACGGTTTCACTAGAAAAAAACATTCCAACCAGTCTCCTTATTCGCCCTGAAATCGTAACAAAATTGAGGGGCGCGGAAAAATCCCCCTGACCCGAGAAGTCTCAGTTTCGTGGCTCGACATGAGCGTGCCATATATCGGACAAAAAGGTTGGTGTGGCGGACATTTCACGCACGCTTTCTTCTCCCTCACTTCTCTCTCGCCACCGTCACCGCCGCCACAGATTCCGGCCATGGCGGCGGCAAGTTGCTACCGATGCGCCGTAGCCCCGGATCCGCCGCCTCCCCACCGACGCGTGCCCCACGAGCAGCCGCCATATCGACCACTCCGCGAAACGCCGCCATCGAAGTCGCCCTACGGATCCCCCGGTGAGTATTTGCTTGCTCCTTGTCCGCCACCACAGAGTCGCCGCCTGATTCATCTATTTGCTCGCGGTTTTGTAGATGGATTTGAGCTCGGTTGTGGAATTTTTGCTCGAGGATTCCTCCTCGTCCGGCGATTCAGACATAGATACGCTGCTCGAAAGCCATCAGTAGCAAATGGTGGTGGCGGTTCTCACCGTGAAGGAACTCGAGGAGAGGAAGAAGAAGAAACTGTGTGGATCAATTGTGGCACCCAGGGTGCAGAATAAGTTATTCTTCACCCGAGGTAATCTTACGATCACTTCATAATTAAATTACATTTGGAATTCAAATAGTTACATTCCTATTGATTCACTATGTAAAATTTGGTATAATAAAATAAAAATATAGGTCATAAGACAAGAAAATTTGGAGTTTATGTATATTTTACACTATATTTTTACGTTTGTAATCTTACATAACATAATTTTTTTTATGGTGATTATATATTTTCTTACGGTCTCTTTTTACGTCCGAAATAAGATAAAACTTACGGAGCGTAAAATTACAGTGCGTTGATGGTAAAATAGAGGGGGGGTGAAGAATAACTATTCCTCACCCAGCGTATTATTTGCTATATGACATATATGTGGAAAAATGATGAAAACCAAGAGTTTTAAGGGCCGGAAGTAGCAGCGCGCCGAACAGACCCCGCAAAAATATTCTCCCATACCGCTCGGGTTTGTGGGGTCTGTTTGGCCGCAGCCACTTCCGGCCCTTAAAACGCGCTTTTCTCGGCCTTATCCCGGTTATAAGGAGTCGCGGTTTTAAGGGGTCTATTAGAGATGCTCTTAGCGCATTATATAGACCTGCAAAAATCATTTACGGCTCCCAAATTTGTACTGCGGTGCGTCAGACATAACAGATGCCGCAAATGTGTACCGTAAATTTTTAGGTACAAGATATGAGACATCTCTTCCGATGGACATCGCACGACACTGCAAATTCGTACTCCCTCCATTTTTATTCAGTCTGCATATTAGATTTAAATGAAGTCAATCTTCATAAAGTTTGACCAAGTTTATAGAAAAAAATGAACATTTACAATAATAAATATATATGATGTGAAAGTATATTCAATAATGAATCTAATGATATTGATTTGTTATTCTATATGTTAATATTTTTGTCTATAAACTTTGTCAAAGTTTACAAAGTTTGGCTTTGACCAAAGCTAATATGTAGAGTAAATAAAAACGAAGGGAGTACCATAAATCATTAATTTAGGCAATATAAACTTAAATAAAAAATAATGCATACGAAACATAAATGTTTTAACATCATACAATTCAGTAATTATCTCGAATACGACAAATGTTCAAATCTAAATAACAAATGGTTCGAAACTATTACAATAACAAATCATCCGGAATTAAAATAAATGTTCAAATCACACATGAAATCAAATAGATCAAACTAATAAAATGGGAGTCAATTACCCATTCAATTGCCACTCATGATCAATGAGATCACTGCAGAGCTGTTGGTGTTTGTCACGGTCTTCAGTTTGTCGGTAGATCTTAAGAAATGCATTGATCTCATCTAGGTTTCTGGTAGGCTTGACACAGCTACCAATGTTGTCATAGAAAAACTCCAAGATTAAATCCCGCTAATCCTTGATGATCATATTGTGTAGAATTACACATGCAATCATGATATTTGAGAGGGATTACTTATCTCATAAGCGAGCAGGACCTCGAACAATGGCAAACTGAGCTTGCAACACACGAAATGCCTTCTCAATATCTTTTCGGCATGCTTCTTGTGCTTGGGCAAAAATAGTTTGTTTATTGCCTACCAGCTTACTAATTGTCTTCACAAATGTTTCCTACAAAGGATAAATACTGTCGGCAAGATAATACCCCATGGTATATCATGTCCATTAACCATGTAGTTGCAAGCCAGAGCATTTCCACTAGCTAGCTGCGCAAAAAGATGTGACCTATGCAATACATTGGTATCATTGAGAGACCCCCGGCAATCCAAAGAAGCAATGCTAAATCCTCAAGTCATGCAAAGCCATAACTTCGAGCACAATAATTGGTTTGCGTTGATGGTCGGTGTAGTGTCCGGCCCAAGCCTTTGGATAGTTCTTCCAGTTTCAATGCATGCAATCCACACTACCAAGAATGCTCGACCATCCTCTTTCTTCGTTCATCACCATTACTATTTTTGTGTCCTCTTCATTGGGAGCTCGAAGGTACTCAGGACTAAATACCCGGATCAATGTCTTTGTAAACACCCGCACACATTCGATCATGGTATCTTCTCCAATACGAAGATACTCATTGGTGTAATTGGCCGGAATGACATATTCTGTCACTCGCATTGCCACCGATATTTTTTTGTATGCACTAAATCCTAGCAAGCCAGCGACATTTCACCGATGAGTGAAGAACCGACAATTTTGCTCGCAAGCTTCCACAATGCGAATAAAAAGATGCCTACACATTGGATACCGCGTACGAAGAGATGAGCCGGATAGGTCGGTACCTCAACAAAGTAGTCTTTCATGAGCAACTTCTCACTACTAGGGAAAACCCTAGCAGTAGCGCGTGTTTTGTGCCCACTAGTAGCGCGGGAAGCCGCGCTACTAATAAGGCGCTACAGCTATTGCTTAGCGATGAACGTGCCATCACGCGCCATCGCTAGTACAAATAGTCTGCAGCGCTTGTTCGATCCGCCATCGCTAAGTTATCTACTTGCAGCGTGTTTCCTTTCCATCGCTACTAGTACTTTTTTTTATTTTTTTTATTTTTAGTGTATTTATGCGCCATCATATAAATATTGGTACAATACCAGCTGTTATGAGGTTTACATCATTATGTCCATAACAGTGTATTAAATGAAGGTGGATTAGGTTCAAGTGGAGGCAATATGTGGTGCATGTCAAAAGTATACTACTAATCCAAACTTGATCTACTTTGGATTAGTAGTACTTTCGATGTGCACCACATGTTGCCTCCACTTGAATCTAATCCGCCAAAGACAAGATATTTAATCATCATCATGGTCATTACCACCAACATTATTTATTTAATCACCACTAACACTAGCTAATAATAATCATCATAGTCATTACCACCAACACTAGCTATTTTATCATCATAGTAATAGTGTAGCACATCATCATCCTCGAAACTCATTTCTAGCCACTACTCACTCCTCGCTACTCACTCCTGCTGCTCTCTCTTAGGTAAAAGAACATAAAACGTGTGTAGCTCTCCTCCTTGATCAAGTTGGAGCATGCAGATGAACCTGTCTCCTAATCGTGGAAGGCGCCTCGTTGTCGCTCCTAGTACTTCTCTGCGCTCCCCAACACATATTTGGTCCAGTCTTGCACTATTAAGCATCCGTCGCTAATCTTGAATGCACTAAAGTAAGCTGTAGGATATCTTGGCCGTAAGTTGATAATACTCATGATACCTTTAGTCTCGATCCCATAAGGCACAACATTCATCGGAGTCCTGTTGAAGAACATCGTATGGTAACATACTTAGCAATGAAGTTTAGCTTCAAAAATAATGTATGGAAAAGATGCAATGAGGATAAAAAGTAAAAATCTTACCATCCTTCCTAAATGGATGTGACCGTAGTTCATTACGAACACTATTGGTCGCACATTTTCAAGACTAAGATTTCTAAATGCAGGAAGAAAATTTGTCTTGACAAGATCAAGATCCTCAAGCCATGAAACATAATGACCGAGCTCCTCGCAGCTTGAGTTCAGCCCAGAGACGATATCATGGTCCTGTCTACCAAGCTACCGGACATGTTTGCTTGCACGGAAATAAGTCGACAATACAAATTAGTTGTCAACTATTTTTGAATAAACAATATCAAAGACATAAATATGGTTGAGAAACTTACATAATGGTATAATCTGAGGCATTTGCACATTGACCCAGATGTCGGTATTACCTTCAATATCATCTTCCTGGACGAATATCAAAGGTGATAACCATATCGAGCTCAAATGCATAAGTCTTGCATAGTGCTCGCCATGTTTTGCATCCAAAATAGGTGTAGTCGTCTGAATTGTATAACTTTGCATGGAAAATATAACCATGCTCGGTCTTCAAGTAAACTTTCTTTTCCTCCATACTATGACCGAAACCTATCTTATCCAATACAAAAACTCTTGCATGGTAGGGGATACGCTAGTAGAATAGTAAAAATATAAGTTGAAGCAAATGAAGCAGATGTCATGCTTAATTACGAAAACAGACTTGCCGTTGTGACTTCATCAGATCCACTTCAAGTTCTCGCCCACTTGATGTCAAGCGCCTATCATCATCTAGGAAGATTCCGTCAGACAAAGTCAAGCGCTCGTCTTCGCAGATTTGCAAATACCAAATCCTTCTCGTCGTCGACATTTCCTATGTTCATAGTTAAAACATTAATTGAAAATCGATCAAGACAACTACCAAGATACTCAACACACAAATCCGGGCACTCGATATTTCCTACATATTCTAGCACAAGTCATGCCAAAATTCACGGAAAAATCCGCATGACCTTGCTAAAATAGGACATATCGAAGCGCTCAAATTTGCCGAACGAAAATGAATCAACACTCCGGCAAAACATAGGCCACTCAAGGTATAACCTGCAAACATGACCGCCACTTGGATATTGAGCAACACAAGATATACATTTCAAAATATCTTATAGGACTCAAATTAGCATGCATTCAATAAGCAAAAGTAGATCATCTCATGCGTCAAGACATCGTCGAATATTATCACTAATACATCACGAATAGTCTCATACATATAACATCACTAATACAACTAAAACTCTAGCACACGACGGTATCGGCGCGGGCGGTGGACACCCACGAGAAGGCACCATCACGGGATCATAGCTCCAGTGAGATCCCGGAGAACCCGCCAGTATTGGAGAATGGCTCGTGCTCCAACGCAAACAAGTAGCGACGGACGTGCGCGTTCTCCTCATCGACACGGTGACGCACAACCTCCGCGAGTCCTCGAGCCTCGGATCGCCATCGCCCACGCGACCGCCACCAAAGAAGGTTCGGTCAACGACAGTGGCTCCTCACCAACCTGCGCCCCCGGTAGGTAGCGCCCCCAGTACCACCCAGCGAGCCCAGGTCCGGACATGGCCGATCTGGTCAAGCAGTGTGTCATCCTCCGCGACTCGACTTGACGAGGATGCGGATAGGCATCGCCCACGCCGAGGCGGAAAAATTGCTTTAACTAAAAAATAGAAACAAGTTCTTACTAACTAGTTCTATTAATTCAACTAGTTCTTACTAAAAATAAACTTACTATAAATAAAAATATTCTAGTACCTAATTAGTACCTAATTCTTACTAACTAATTAGTACCTAGAAACTACTGCCCTAATTACCATCTAAGTAATTAACTAACTAGCACTAAAAATAGCCTAGGGTTCATACTAACTAGCACTAAATACCTAGGGTTCATACTAAGTAGAGAAGAGAGATCGGAAGGGGAGAGTGCTTACAGAGGGCGGAGAGAGAGAGATGGGGTCGGGGGAGACGGCGGCACCGAGGCGCCGGGCGAGGCGGGGTCGGGGAGACGGCAGGCGAGGCGGGGTCGGGGGAGACGGCGGCGAGGCGGGGTCGGGGGAGACGGCGGCACCGAGGCACGGCGAGGAGGGGTCGGGGAAGACGGCGGTGGCGAGGCGGGGTCGGGAATTGGGGGAGGAAGCAGAGGAGAGGGAATCAGGCCGCGCGGGGGGTGTCGGTGTCAAAAAGGGCGGATCTCGGGTAGGGGGTCCCGAACTGTGCGTCTAGGCGGATGGTAACAAGAGACGAGGGACACAATGTTTTTACCTGTGTTCGGCCCTCTCGATGGAGGTAAAACCCTCGTCCCCGCTTGATTAATATTGATGATATGGGTAGTACAAGAGTAGATCTACCACGAGATCAAGGAGGCTAAACCCTATAAGCTAGCCTATGGTATGATTGTTGAGATGTATGTTCGCCCCACGGACTAAGGCCCTCCGGTTTATATAGACACCGGAGAGGGCTAGGGTTACACAGTAGTCGGTTACAATGGTAGGAGATCTACATATCCAGACGCCAAGCTTGCCTTCCACGCCAAGGAAAGTACCATCCGGACACGAGCCGAGTCTTCAATCTTCTATCTTCGTAGTCCGGGAGTCCGCGGATATTGATAGTCCGTTGTCCGGACACCCCTAGTCCAGACTCCTCAAGAGCCCCGAACCAGGCTTCAATGACGATAAGTCCAACGTGCTTGTAGTCTTCGGCGTTGCAAGGCGGGTTCTCCTTTAAATTCCATGTACCGCCAATAATGTCCGGCTTCATCTTGAATATCAGGCTCCTCGGCTTCTACGCCAAATTATGGCCCTCTTCCACGCTGTCCGCATTTAATGCGAAAAGCCAGGTGCCTTTTACATTTCACCCCTAATTGTGCGGGTTGTCCGCCTATAAAAGAGGCAAGGATCCAGATCCAAACCGCACCGTCTTCCTCCCGCGTATACTCCATCGAAGCGCCTCTGACCTAGAAATCCATTCCACCATGGATCGTCAACGCGGCTCTTCCTCACGCGCCCTAGCCCATCGCCAGGAATTGGAGGAGGTGCTCTATTTCGCACAATGAGCTAGTGAAGCTCCAAACGGAGGGTTTCTTCCTCCGGCCTTCATGGTTCCAAATCCGAGCCGGACTGGTTACTTATCAAGGTGGGAGGCAAAGGAGGACACTCCAAGCCCCAATAAGGAGGAGTGAGTGTGCTTTGTCCCCTATCCGATGAGGGGCTTGATTTCCAATACATCCGTTCCTCCGCGGCTCTCAAGTTCTACTGACTCGGCTCCACCACCTTACGCCCGCCTCAGACGCACATCGCGGGCTGCTCAAAATGGTTTTACCAGAGCCACGAGCAAGATGTTAAAGACATACGGGTAAGGGAATTTTAATGGTTGTATGTACCAAGAGTTCTCCCGAGACTTAAATTAGTTATGCTAACTGATTTAAGGATCATTTGAAATTTCGTGCACTTAACGAGAAGAATGCCCACTGTCTCGGGAGCTGCAAGATTGCAAGGCCCAACTTGAGGTCAAGACTTGCTGCCGCAGGAGGAGACGGAAAGACCCTCCCGGTAACACATTTGTATAAATGAATATAAGCGCTATGCGGTGTGCTTGTGAGTCTAATAATGACGTTGCAGTACCGCGGACAAGATCCGGACAGCAGCGTTGCTGCGCCAGACTAAAGGCTAGCGAGAGTGCTGAATAGGGTTCAGCAGAAAGGAACAAGCTCCAAGATGCCAACGCCAAGCTCGGAGAAGAGCCGAAGGCGACAGCCGAGCTGTCCGGCTCGCTCAAGGAGAATCAACGGCTTGTCGCGGCATATATAGTAGTGCTTGAGCGAACTCTTTTGAAAAGAAGAGTTCGGCGAGGAAGCAATTTGACATGATATGTCTTGTAGGTATACTCACGGGTCGCGTCTGGAGGAGATGCCCATATCAATGGGTGATCAACTTCCCGAACTGTTGCAACTACTCGAACGAGTTCGGCAGGCAATGAGTGGCGCCGTTCAGGCTTTATGGCCAGCCCTCCCCCTGCCCGAGGGCCTCGGGGAGCTTGCAGAGAAGTTGCAGGGAGTGCGGCAGCGCCCGCTTGTGGAAGATTTCGCTTGCCGCCAAGGTGCCGTGGAGGCTTGGGCCATGGTGAAGACGCGGTACAAGAAGGCGGACCCCAACAACATGGCCGGTTGGACCAAGGGGCCCGACGGAAGGAGATCCTGTGAGTTTAGTGTACAGCCAAGTAGAGTTGGCTGCTAAGTTTTCCTAACGGATCAGAACTGACAGCCTGTTAGACGGGATTGAGGAGGAATACAATCAATAAATTTGACGATGTATGTTATCCTTTAAAATGACATGTGAAATGCCTTCTAGCCGGATTGTAGATCGCTTGTCTTTGCCGACCTTTTCGCTTCGACCTCGGGACCCTAGAGTCCTGAGTGTGTTCAATACCTTTTGGTTAAGAAACAACCGTGGTATGCATGGAGACCAAAGCGTAGGGGTCATTAGTGCTTTATCGCACAAGTGCCCAACTAGTTATGTTATATTACATGGTTAGTAAGGAACATCTTCCAGGAGAATAGTTCCGCTAAGGTTTCCTTCATTGGGAGGCATGCCCTAAAGTGCATGTCCGGACTGCAAAGAGAGCAATAAAACATCCGGGGCAGATAGATAAATAAGCAAAAGTCATCTTTTAAATCATCGATCGAATATTCCCTTAAGAACGCTTAGCTTTCGCTTCACCCACCGAGGTATACATCCGGTGACCCGGCAAGAATAATCGCAGAGGTGCTCCTTTACCTCCTAGCCAAACAATCGGGAACGAGGGGTAAGCACAGAGCCAGCAACCCAGCTTGGCCAAAACTTAAGTCATATCGATGCATATAATGGCGAGTAAAAGGTACATGTGGAAGCTTGACACATGTGTTGGGTATGAAACTCAGATAGTTGAGCTTCGTAAAAGAAGCCCCGGGAATAACGAAAGCGGATGGCACATCATGCGATGCAAAGAATGCTAAAATAGGCCCCAAGGGCTTTTAAGTTAAAAGGATAAAAAGAGAAACAAAAGACAGCCAAGTATAAAAGGTTGGACGGGGAAGGGACGAACTCTTAGTCCGGCGCTAGGCATAGAATCGCCGAGTCGGGCTGCGTCCATGGGTTCGCTCGAGTCGGTTGTCCGACGATTTCAGTGACGGTATGCTCTGCCGGTCAAGACTTGATCGATGATGAAGGGCCCTCCCATCCGGGCTTGAGCTTGTCCTTTTCTTGTCCGGCAGCGAGAACTAGTTCGCCAACATTGTAAGTCTTGGCCCGTATTTCTGCTTTGATATCTTCGGCCTGCTGTTGATAGAATGCGGAACGAGCCTTCGCGACGCCACGCTTCTTCCTCCAATGTGTCCAGCTGTCCCGCCGATCAAGCTCGGCCTCTCTTTCCTCATACATGCGCACTCGAGGTGAGTCATGAATAATGTCACAGGCAAGACTGCCTCTGCGCCATATACCATAAAAATGGTGTGAATCCGGTAGTACGGTTAGGCGTTGTCCGCAGCCCCCAGAGTACGGAGTCGAGCTCCTCGACCCATTGGGTGTCGGATTTAGTGAGTGACCTCACTAGTCTGGGTTTAATGCCGCTCATTATTAGACCATTTGCTCTTTCCACTTGACCGTTGGTTTGAGGGTGATAGACTGACGCATAGTCGAGCTTGATGCCCATATTTTTGCACCATGACTTAACCTCATCGGCCGTGAAGTTCATGCCATTGTCGGTGATGATGCTGTGGGGGACTTCGTAACGGTGTACCACCTCTGATATAAAGTCTATTACTGGTCCGGACTCTGCCGTTTTGACCGGTTTGGCCTCTATCCATTTGGTGAACTTATCCACCATGACCAATAGGTACTTTTTCTTGTGGGTTCCCTTTAAGGGTCCAACCATGTCAAGCCCCCAAACCGCGAACGGCCGTAATGGGTATGGTTTTGAGGGCGGTGGGTCGATATGGCTCGATTAGCAAAGAGTCGACAACCAACGATCGCCGACCAAGTCCTGTCGTCTGCCCGAGCCGTCGGCCAATAAAATCAGACGGAATGCCTTTCCTACCAGGGCCTGGGCTGCTGCATGGTGTCCGCCTAGTCCGCATGAATTTCAGCCAGAGGTTTCGCCCTCTTCTTGAGATACACCTTTGAAGGACTCCGTAGTACTTTTCTTATAAAGTTCTCCTCATGGACCTTGTAGGCCTTCGATCACGGACTATGCAATGGGCCTCATTTTGGTCTTCGGAAGTTCCCGCCTAAGTAAGTAGGCTAGAAAGGTTACATCCACGCGCGATTATCGCCATTATGTCGTGGGCGGAGGTGTTATGTCATCTGCCAATCACCGATTGTGCGGTTTTCTCCGGTTTGTCATCCGCTCCTCTTCCCATAGTACGGATGGCTTGAAAAGCCGCCTGTGAAGATATTTGAGGACAGATCACGTTTCGCACCGATGCGTGCCAAGACGCCGCCGCTTGGTTATTATCTCTGCTATGTGATGGAATTCGAGTCCTTCAAACCGAAATGACATTTTAGGACAACGTTACGATATGCTGCCATTTTCGGGTCCTTGGTGTCAAGTCTCCGCTTATTTGGGATATTGCAAGGTTTGAGTCCCCGCACTCTAGGCGTTGAATGCCCATGGAGACCGCCATCCGGAGACCATGTAGTAGGGCCTCGATTCGGCTGCATTGTTGGAGTCCGTACATTATTTGAAGTACATATTGATCAGTATTCCGTGGGGACGTCGAGACGACGCCAAACCCGATCCGCGAACATTTTGGAACCGCTGGCGCATAGTCCAATTGGAGTATGCGCCGCACTTTTAGGGAGTTCGGCTTGATCCATTCGGCGACGAAGTCAGCCAAAACTTGTGACTTTATAGCTCGTCAAGGTTTGTAAGTGATGTCGAATGGTAAGAGCTCGATGGCCCATTTTGCTATCCCGCCTGCTATGTCGCGGTTATTTATAATGTCATTGAGTGGTACTTCAGAGGCCATCGTTATCGAGCACTCTTGAAAGTAGTGCCAAGCTTTCGAGACGCCATGAACACCGCGATGCTATCTTTTGATAGTGCGGTAGCGGATTTGCGGGGGTTAACACAAGGATACATAATACACCGGTTTTTGAAGAGGGATTTATGCCCTTCGCCGCTCGCTCGACGACGAGGATCCGCGCTTATAACTTGATGTGTTGCTGCGATGTATAACAACATTGGTTCGCCTAGAGTGGGCGCTTCAGACCGGATTTGTTGCCAAGATGGCCTTTATTTCTTCGAGTCCCGGTGGCAGATCCGCCCACTGGTGTTCGGTGCGCCTTAGGAGGCGATAGAGGGGCAACGCCTTTTCTCCTAAACGGGAGATAAAGCGGCTTAAAGCTGCCACGCATCCTGTTAATTTTTGTATTTGCTTGAGGTCTTTTGGAATATCCAACTGTGACAGAGCCCGGATTTTGGCCGGATTTGCTTCAATTCCTCTACCGGATACGATGAAGCCCAGCAGCTTTCCAGCTGGTACGCCGAAAACGCATTTTTCCGGATTCAGTTGATGTCATATGCTCGAGGTTGTCAAATGTGAGCCTCAAATCGCCTACTAAAGTTTCGACGTGTTTTGTTTCGACGACCACGCCGCTCACGATGCCTCGTCTGCTTTACCGATCCGGGTGGCGGACATGTTTGAATCATGCGCCGATATGTTGCGCCGCGTTTTGAGTCCGGGGCATCGTGTTGAAGCGTAATGGTCCGTATGGAGTGATAAATGCCGCTGCGGCTTGATTCGCTTCCGCCATCTTGATTTGATGATAGCCGAGTATGCGCCCGTGAAGCACAACGAATCGTGTTCTGCCGTGGCATCGATAATTTGATCGATGCGGGGAGAGGAAGGGATCCTTTGGGCAGGCTTTGTTGAGGTCTTTAAAATCGACATACGAGGCGCCATGATTTATCCTTCTTGGTACCATCACCAAATTTGCTAGCCATCCGGATGATTGATATCTCTAATGAATCCGCTTCCAATAGCTTGGCTAGCTCTTCTCCCATTGCTGCCTTTTGGGCTCGGAAAATCGTCAAGGGCCTGCTTGATCGCTTAAACTTTTAGGATGTTTAGGCTGTGTTCTCGCCAACTCGCGAGGGATTCCGGCATGTCCGAAGGATGCCAAAGCGAAGATATCCCAATTTTCCCGGCGAATTCACGCAGGCAGCGCCAACTTCGGTTCAACCGTGCCCGATGGAGGCCGTCTTTGTTGGGTCCGTTGGATGGACCTGGAATTTTATTATCTCATCTGCTGGTTTGAAGGAGGTGGACTTGGATCTTTTGTCGAGTATCACATCGCCCCTCGTTCACCGTGAGAGCGCAATGGTGAGTTCCTCTCGCCGCTAGGGCTTTGGATAGTGCCTCGAGGGCTAGTGCGGCTGTCTTATTTTCGGCGCGAGTGCTATGTCCGGATCACTAGTGAGAGTGATTATTCGCCGCCTGCATCTTGAGCTTCATGTACCTGTAATGAGGTATTGCTTGAAAAATTGTGAATGCCTCTCATCCTAATATGGCGTGATAGCCACTGCTGAACGGGGCCACCTGGAACGTGACTTCTTTGGATCTGTAATTGTCCGGAGAGCCGAACACCACATCGAGTGTGATTTTTCCGGTGCAGCGTGCTTCCCGGCTAGGGATTATTCCTCTAAAGGTTGTGCTGCTTCGCTCAATACGGCTCCAATTGATTTCCATTTTTCGCAGAGTTTCCTCGTAAATGAGGTTTAGTCCGCTGCCGCCATCCATAAGGACTTTTGTCAGTCGAAAGCCGTCCACTATGGGACTAAGTACCAGCGGCCGGGCTCGTTGTTCAAATGTGGGCTCGTCGCTGGCGTTGAAGGTAATAGCTGTGTCGCCCATGGATTTGCTGTTGCTACTTGGTAGACTTCAAGAAGTTCGCGGATTGTTTGTTTTCACATATTATTTGATGCGAAAGTCTCAAGATCGCCGATACCGTCTTTGGTATTGTTGGAGTGGTTTCCTGAGCTAGAAGCTCTTCGCCACTTTTGGCCACCGCCGTAATATCCAACATGCTCGAAGGCTATGTGTTGCGACGGTTCCTCTGCATAATGAAGTTTACAGGTCCATTGAGCCATCCCTCCAAAGACGGTTCCATTTCCTTATTGGGTTTTTGTTTTTCGCTTTTGCATCCGGGGCCCGAGTGTAAGGCGCCTTTTTCATGGATCGGGTTTGGTGCCGACTGTCCCAAAATTGATTTTTAGTTTTCCGAAACTCTCCATCGCACAAGATTTTCGTACAATGGATGCCGATCGGTGAAGCGCGTAATTTTGCGGCGATCAATGGCGCTTAGTATTCCCTTGTCCGTGCGCTATTGCGTAAGATTGATATTGCGCTTTCTTCTCGGCAGTCCTTTATCCCGCCCATAACCGGAGGAATCGCCCAAGAATGATGTATCGCTTCAAGAGGCTCTTGCCGATTAGAGATAGATCGATATGTCCGGGCGGGTGGGTGGAATAAAATCCGGATCCCTGCCCATCCGAGGCTCAAAGGCCGAGGAGTTTCCGATTCGAAATTTGGTTTCTTGGTGACAATCCAATGAGTCCGGGCGATGCATGATTTTAAGCTCAATGCTCGATCGAAGTCCGTCCCCCTGCCGGAATCCGGCATGGAGGGTTCGGGAATCCGGACGTGAATTGTCTTCAGCATTGGCAAAGAGTTGCCGTATTGTTTCTCTACCACTGCGACATGGTGGGTGGCCTGGGGAGAGTTAATCTCTCTCCGATCGGTTTTAAGCCCAATCTGGTTGTAGTCCGTGGCGACTCCCAGGGCGGCGATGCGATCCAAGAGCTCGTTAACAGACGAGAGCTCAATTAGATCTAATTGTTTGGCAGCTTTAGGGCTGACACGAAGATTGCTTCCGACGACTTGAGAAGTCATTGCCGAAGCGGCGGCCGGACAGGCGGTCATAAGAAAACCACCAAGCCGGATAGTTTGGCCGGCGGCCAAGGCCCCTCCGGCGAAAACACCGTCTTTGAAGACGGGTGGAGGCATCCGCTCTATCGGCGACGACATAGAGGAACTCTCAATGAAAGCACCAATGTCGGTGTCAAAACCGGCGGATCTCGGGTAGGGGGTCCCAAACTGTGTGTCTAGGCGGATGGTAACAAGAGACGGGGGACACAATGTTTTTACCTGTGTTCGCCCTCTCGATGGAGGTAAAACCCTACGCCCCGCTTGATTAATATTGATGATATGGGTAGTACAAGAGTAGATCTACCACGAGATCAAGGAGGCTAAACCCTAGAAGCTAGCCTATGGTATGATTGTTGAGATGTATGTTCGCCCTATGGATTCAAGGCCCTCCGCTTTATATAGACACCGGAGAGGGCTAGGGTTACACAGAGTCGGTTACAATGGTAGGAGATCTACATATCCAGACGCCAAGCTTGCCTTCCACGCCAAGGAAAGTACCATCCGGACACGAGCCGGAGTCTTCAATCTTCTATCTTCGTAGTCTGGGAGTCCGGCGGATATTGATAGTCCGGCTGTCCGGACACCCCCTAGTCCAGGACTCCCTCAGGGGATTAGGTGAAAATAGCTTTAACTGTAGCGTGGGAAGGAAAAACGTGCTGCTACTAAAATCCGTAGTAGTAGCACTGTCCGTAGAAGGGCGCTACTACTATACCTAGCACGCCGGGAACGGTGTGGCAATTATAGTAGTAGCGCTTTACGGCAGCGCCATCGCTAAGTTGCTAATCAGAAGCGCGGTTCGCCAAACGCTATTATTAAGTAGCAATGAGCGCCTCATTTTAACAAGCGCTACTGGTAACATTCTGTCTATAAGGTTTTCCCTAGTAGTGTCTTATTGAGAGCTCGGTTGCATGGAATGCAAAGCTGGCCGAGCATCAATCCTCAGTGCTTCTTCTTCTTGCCGACTTCAAATTTGTCGGTGAGGTGCAACAAGAGGAGGTGCTCGACATCATCGCGAAAAGCATCTCCTCTATGTCGGAATCATATGACTCCGATGACGAGGACGAACTCCAAATATCATCCATCTACAAAAATGAATTCGGGACTACATCAAAATTCGCCCATCGGCCGGTTTGAAAAAGGTAGAAAAGCATCAAATCTTACCTTTCACCGAAATCAAATCCGGTGCAAAGCAGTCACAGCCCCCTTATCCCCCACCATCGGCCAAAAGTGTAACCCCCTTCTTCTCCATCATTGCTGCTCCCCCTACTTCGCATCGCCTCTCTACGACAGGTGCGGATGACAGCTGCTCAATCATGCCCGGAGCAGTCGGATCCGCCCGCAACACGTCAACCATCAAAGCTCCCGGCTGGATCCATGGCGATGGCGGCTGCAGCCGCCCATGACAAGCAAAGGCGCCCCCTGAAAGTGCAATCTTGCCCTTAATCATATTTTGATGTTGATGACAACACATATGCTCGGGACTAATCATGTTTATCAAGTATATCTCAGGATTATGTTCTAAAGACCGTGTGCATGGATCATGACTAGGGACAAAAGCATATAACTCAAGAATGGAGATACAAGATGTTGACTTCATTTATGGTTTGTTCTTGAGTATAGGGATCCCGCACTATTAAGAGGGGATCGACGGATCTGTGAACAACTTGCTCAAAAGTTGCTATCTATACCTTGCTTTCGGACATCCGGTGTTCTACCAACATCCGGTCCTTCCTGATTTCCCAGACGTCCGGACACTTCCGTACGTCCGACACTTCCACAACAGAGACATTTCTACGGATGTCCGGAACCCTCCGGACGTCCGACACTTCCACAACAGAGACATTTTTACGGATGTTCAGAACCCTCCGGATGTCCGACACTTTCACATCGAAGCATTCTACGGATGTCCGACCGGCCGGACGTCCGTGATCCTCGTATAATCGGATTATGGGTCACACTTTTCACAGCGCCGGTCGTCCGATGATCGTTGACGCCCGGACCCATTTGGGCCTCCGTACGACCGACGTTCTCCGGACGTCCGGCCATCCTGTACCCCAAACGGTCACTTTTCCCCACCTCCTATATATACACCCTTCCCTCCCACGGGATAGGGTTGACCATTCACTTTGAGCCTCACAAGAACACTCCTCACTCTCTCTCTCATTCATCCGCACTAAATCCTAGATTCCCAAGCGTTCTAGGAGCATTTTGAGAGAAGTTCTCCAATCAAGTGATAGATCCACTTCTTCCCCTGTCAGGACCCCGACTCAATGTCACATCGATCTAGCCTATAACACCTCATATTCACTTTGCGGCCTCACGCACGGTATTCCCACGGGTGTCGCCTTACCTTTGCCCGGGACCGCTTATGCTTTTGGCACACGATATGATAGTGTCGCTAGCATCCATATGATAAGGAGCCCGGCCGACATGGCTAGTCGTAAACCCAAAGTGGCATAAACTTACAGGACAGCATCCATGACCCAAAGATCAAACGTGTCGGTCATCAGCGAAAGTTTCGGGCTGTAGCACTGGCTAGCAGACTCCGTAAACCGGTCAGAAGCGGCTAACAGACTCAAGACTCAACGCGTGACATTTCCCGGGATGTATACAGATCGAAGAAGGACACATGCCGCCAGCCTAAGTGTTCCGAGAGCAAGAGTGCTACCATGGCTCAAAGGAAACACTAGGAGACATTTCCGTAAGAGAGGCTACTAAAGATAAACAACTAGATAGTCGATCCCACACATACCAAGCATTTCAATAACATACACACAATATGCTCGATATGTGCAAATACAACATGGCATCACAACATGACTCTACGACTCAAGCATTTATTCATTAGGCCCGAGGAGCGAGATATTACAAACATGGGTCTCATGACCCAACATTCAAAGCATACAAGTCAAGCACAAGCGAAGCTAACATGTCCGAGTACGTACATCTACAAATGAAAAGGCTTAGAAGCCCGACTATCTACGATCTCTGCCGAGGGCACAAGATCGTAGCTGAGGTAACAAGCTAAACGTCAAGTCCACGCGGATCTACTAGCGAGACCGAGGTCTTTCTCGCAAAAACATAAAATAGGCAAACGTGAGTACAAATGTACCCGTAAAGACTTACATCGTAACTAACTACATATGCATCATTATCAACAAAGGGGTGGTGGAGTTTAACCTGCAGCAAGCCAGCTTTGACTCGGTGGCTATCCTAAACTACGATCGCAAGTAACTCTTTTGAGGTGGCGCACATGAGTCCACATATTCACCATATCAATACACCACTATGGATCCGCTCCGCCTCCCTACGAGAACGCCATCCATAGCACTCACACTTATCTTGCGATTTTAGAGTATCCACTTTCAATTGTCTATGAACTGTTATAGGCAACCTGAAGTCCTTTACCATGACACGGCTATTCAATAGATGATATTAACCTCAGCAGGGTGTACTTCTTCATACATGTTTCCACCACTTAGCGCCCGCACACGACATGTGCTCGGCAGACTTCAAGCGAGCCGACGGGGTGTAGACCACGACCTACCTAGACACTCAAGTCTCTAGTCCAGTTTATCGCCTATTTGGGTTCCATCTATGAGGAGTTCCGCCAAGTTTCGCTCACAGCCCCAAACGATGTGAACAGGTTCCGTGACACCAATCGGGCGCCCGGTTTACCTGCCACGTGCCTACCGTGATCACAGCCCACCCCTACGGTCAAGACACAAGACGGCCTCCAAAGATACTACAAACACCGGACACTACTTGCAACTCCCGGACAGAGGACAAGGGTGAATAAGAAGTCGAAGGGGTCATATTTCAGGCCCAATGCATGGTAGTAGCTGAATCATGGATCACAAACACGTAACTCAGTTCCTAAGGACGGCTTCAATGAGACAACCCACCATGTACTCCTACATGGCCTCTCACCGATACCTTTACCAGATCGTGTTCACACACTTAGCTCACGCACAATAGGACATGTTCACACACCCCTGATTCATCCTCGATGAATCAGACCCGACTCAACTCTAAGCAGTAGTAGGCATGACAAACAAGCATGTATGAGTGGGCACAACAAGGCTCAAACAACTCCTACTCATGCTAGTGGGTTTCATCTATTTACCGTGGAATGACAGTCATGCAAAGGATAAAGGGTTCAGCTACCGCAGCAAGTAACAGCTTGAATCGATGTTGTCCTAATGCAATAAAAGAGAGCGAAGCGAGAGAGTGGGATTGTATCGAATGAACAAGGGGTTTTGCTTGCTCGGCACTTCAAGATACTATAGTTCTTCATCGGTGTCATCGAACTCGCCGTCGAACCACGCCTATCGAGAGGGACAAACACCAAGAATCGAGAAAGAACACAATCAATGCAATGCTACAATATGATGCATGATCATGACATGGCAATATGCTGTGATTTGAGCTAATGCATCTAGCTATGATTTAAATGAAATTGGTTTGAATACATGATCCAAATTCAAACTCCATATATGATTATTTAAATGCCCTTTATTTGTTTTGTCCAAAACAGAGGACAAACATTGTTCAAACATGCATGAAAATGGTACAGATGGATTCCTTGAATTTTTCTGATAATTTTTCATATATAAATTATTTCAATCTGAGCTACGCTTGAATTTCTATGAATTTTGAAGTTTAAATCATTTTCTCGAATTTCCGATTTATTTTAATTCCGTAAAATAGTTAATTATGTCACCGGCGTCGCAGTGACGTCAGCAGGTCAACTGGCGCCTCAGGTCAAACCTGACCAGTGGGGTCCATCGGTCAAGGACTAACTAACTAACCTAGTTTAATTAGCACTAACCTAGGTTAAACTAATTAAGTTTTAATCCTAAACTAGATTAATTATCCCAAGGGGCCCGCAAGTCAAGGGAGAGAGGAAGAGTCAAACCGGCAAGGGGGTCAACCCACGCCGGTCAAGGGGTCAAGCTCGCCGGCGTTTAGCCGCCGGCGAGGCGACGCGCAAGCGCTGCTTGAAAAACACCCACAGGCTCGGTTTTGGGACGCGTTTTGCGCTACGGAAAGTCAGGGATCTCGCGATCTAGTGGTGGTGGCGGTAGCTGTGGTGGTCGGGATCGACGGCGGCGACCAAATCGGCGGCGGCCGGAGTTCGGGTGCAGGCGGTGGCGATGCTACGGTGCACTAGAGGAGAAACCGGAGGGTGCTACGTGCTCCTGGGGGTTCGCTGAGCACACTGACGAGCTCCGTTGCGAGCTTATGCGTTTGTGGCCACGACGGCGACATGGCCGGCGGAGCCGAGCTCTCGGGAGCGGTGGAGATGGCGGATACGGAGGCCAAACGAGCACGGGAGCTAGGGGGAGAGGAAGAGGAGCTCACAGCGGATCGAACGGAGGGGTCGGCGAGCTCGGGGAAGCTTCTGTGATGGCGAATTTACGGCGGCGACCTCCGGGCACCGGGGATGAGGGAGACGGCGTGAGCGGCGATGCAGGGCTCACGCAGTCGAACGGGCTGGCGTAGACGATGCAGGAGACGATGGCGGTTCTTCTGGGCTTATCGACAGGGCGAGGGGTGGCCGGTGGCCGTGGTGGCGGCGAACGGCGGCGACGGCTGCGTTCGGTGCGTGCGAGGAAGAGAGCCAGGGAAGGGAATGGGGACGAGAGAGAGCGAGAGGGGGTTCCAGGGGGCGTGCGTGGCGACGCAGGAGAGATCCAGGCGCCGGGGATGCACGCAGGCAGGGTGGAGGTGGCGGGCGTGCTCACATGCTGTGGCCACGCCGCCTTCTGCCCTTCTTCGGGCGAGGAGGAAGACGACAGGGAGGAGGCGGTGGTGGGCTGGGCCGTGCTAGGCCGGTTGGTGGCGCCAGGTAAGTGGCTGGAGGAGCTGGGCCAGGTAGGTTTCTCCCTCTCTCCTTTTTCTAATTATTTCAGTTTTCTATTTTCTGTAGTTTGTTTTGATTTAGTTTTAGACACTAAATCATTTTTATTGCTTCTGATAATCATGGTAGGGACTAGTAGGATTATTCCAAAACCCTTCATCAAAGATCAGAATTATTGGACATATATTAATTAATTTAGAAATATATATCCAATGCAAATAGTTATTTATTTAATTCAAAGGCCCAAAATAATTAACTCTGAGATACCAAAAATATTGTTTTGAGTTTTACCTCTTTGCAATATTTTCAGAGACTAAGAGGAACATTTTCTTGGACTTCTTTGAGAAGATTTTAATGTTGATCATTTTTAGAAGGTTTCTGAGGCTTTGAAAATTCCTCAATTCAAATTTCATTTAAATTTAAACATGATGCTCACATGGAAGCTAGCATAGGTCGTGCCGTAACTAGGATGTGACAACTCACCCCATTAAACAAGAATCTCGCCCCGAGATTCAAGACGGAGGTAAGAAGACAAAGAGGACACGGAACCGACACGCCTTCATGACCCATTGCATTCTTCAAGATGTTGATTCATTGCTTCAATTGATCTTGACGCCTTGCTTTGAGAACTACATCCAACATGACGATGAGAAGAAGGGAAGGATCTTGGAGGAATCGATCTTCTTGAGGTTCGAGCAACTTAGGATCATCTCAAGGATCACAAAATCAACTCACGTAATGAGACGAGAAACATCTCTCGAGCCGAGAGGCAAGACATGCTTCAGAAGGACAAGACATAATTTGACGAGGTTTCAGAGTAGCGAGGAACAATTACTATGATCCCATAACGGGCACCTTGGGAGAGGTGACTTGTAGAAATATCCTTAAGTGGCAAAAAGAATTACATTTGATTCGAGATCATTGAAACTCTTTATACCAGCCTAAGGCAAAACACACCAATTATTTGAAGGAGTCCGAAGAATGACATTCTCGGCCGTAATGGATGATGTGGATTACCTTGTTGAAAACAACACAAAGGGTGATTTTAGTAATCGGGAGAAGCTCAAGAGAGAGAGTGATTCCACTGTTTGAAAAACTATAGCATAAACGAGGAAACTGAGAGCAATCCTAGTTAGTGCTGGTGATAATACATAGTGCTTGTGCGTGCTCTCAAGAACTTGAGCATTTCCATATTCATCAAGGTTTTACCAACATCCGTGTCAAGGGTGCTGACAACACAACATACTGCCATGATGAATAGTGATGGATGATGCAGATGCAAAGGAAGATAACACTTTCTCAGATTCCATCTTAGCGAGGCCAAGAACAAAATCTGGATGATCGACCGAGAGACATTTAGCACTCGCTTCTATGTTCTCCTTGATGTACTAGTGTATCCCATTCATTGAAATGGTCCGCATCTAGAACATCAAGTAAAGGTCGGACTTCGAAACACAAAAGTCCATAAGGGACAACTAGGAGTAAATCCTCTAAGTCCTAATGGAGAGGTGACCAACTTCTTCCATCAAGACATTACAATAACAGTCTTCCTACCGGGTGTGTTGGCCACTACATCCACTTTACCGGTTACAGAGAGACCAATAATATAATTTGGGAAACATTCCAACCATCATATCTCGCCTCGAGATTCAGATCTGGTTGGTGTCGAATAATTCAGACTCACGAGTCTAGAAAGAAGAATGAAAGTTTGCAACACAAATTGACGAGACGACGCTGCGAGATTCTCGAAATGGACTACGGTAGTAAGCTCCAAAACATGAGCTGGTTTTGCTACAAACACGTGGACACGCTTGTCCTGCATAAACATGGCCAGAGAGTAGTCTCATAATAAAACACTACCGGGTTCGGTGGGGAACCATCATCGAGGATATCAAGTCCTTGCATAGGGTATACTCTTAAGAAGGAGCTTTTTCTCCTTGAACAAGTCAATCGCTGGCTTGGTGTGCTAGGAATACATATAGAATGAAGGTTGCAAGTCTCCGCACTACGTAATACTTCGCACGATGCATGACTGACTTGGGATGATTCCAGGAAAGAAAACAAGCTTTCAAATCCACGGCGTAACTTGCATCAAGTGCACATGAACTAGAGGAAGTCACTTACATCCGAACATAAGCTTCATGAGCTAGCATGAACAAATGCTTTCAAAAGTTTCCAACACTAGCTTAATGTTCATCAAGATTATGGAGAAGATAAGGATGTTGTCGATGGGCTCAAAGAACAATTCATCCCGGTTTTCCATGAAGATTGAATTCAATAATTATGAGAACAAGTGATAGCATTGGTCGACCCAAAAGATGTAAGGGTGTATGCTCGAGGAAAATCCACGAGTAAGACAACATTACTTAACATCGTTATTCCGACTTGATTTGAGGATAGCCCATACTCAAATCAAAGTTTTGGCAAGACAATAAGTCCAACAACCGATCACGAGGACCAATCGATGGGGATATCATCTTTCTTCAACACATATACAAGATATCCCTTAATATGAGCTAAGTCGGACAAGCTTTTATCTTCCAACTCTCCAAGTTGTTGTTAAGCTTAACCAACCAGCTCGGGGGTATGCAACACGATTCTTGGAGAAGGGGTGGTTTATATGAAACCAACTTGATCACGAACTCAACATAGCGGTCAGTGACAACTGGTAATACTTCCGGAAGATACCCGAAAATCACGATCCACCGATATGTTACTACGCCGAGAACAATCTTGCTTCTCGTAGAAGACGATATGATCAATAGAGCAAGGGTTTGACAAAATCCCAACTCATTGATCGAGGAGTGCACCGGAAATAAGGACTAGGTAGCACAATCATACTTAGGGTGACGATTCAAAATCAACATGCTAAGAATGAGGTTATTGTCCATTTAACTACCAAGCAATGGAGTTGCTAGCAGTATTGATTTCACACACCACGATTCACTTGTCGGCATTCCGGTTACAATAACACGGAAACCGAGGAATGAACAATGATGGCGAGAAGTATCACTACGCCACGCATTCATGAGAGATGCATGCGAGTCCTATGACAATCCCGACATAAAGATGGTAACACTCCAAGGTAGAACAGAGCAAAAGCTGGACTGGCATTTTGATCTGTGGAATACAACTGCTTTGACCCAATCCTTGAAATGGACAAGGTACTGGAGTTCGTTTCTCCTAGTCATTCCAGAATAGAATGGCTTGGCGGACCACAAGAGTAATAGGCATCGATGAACGAATGCACGCATACTCTTGACTATCAATTGATAGACGAGGGTCAGAATGCAACTAAAGAGAACAACTCAAAGGAACATATAATTTTCTGAGTTGTGGATGCATAGATTAGTATGTCGAGCGAAGCTCAACTTTTCTTCCGGATAACCCATGCGAAAAGGTAGAACTGGCAGAGTCACAACATAGAATCGAGAACTCGTCAAGAGCACTCTTGTTGTGATCCTTCGGCTCAAAGGAGCTCCTGCCAAGAATAGTTCATGGTAATTGGAAGAAGGATGTACCACGAACCTCGAGGACTATCGCAAAAGTTACTAATAACCTAAAGGAACTAGCAACACTATCAACACGAGGTAAGTGGAGTGAATCTTGGGTCCAAAACCCACGAGTAGAATACCTACTAACTAAATGGCATCACGGGATGCTTCGGGAATAAAGGCCAGAATCCTCACACTGGGACACAAATCATGGCTAGATTACTAGATGATCCTCTAAAATACCTAGGGTCATAATAATGATTCCAACATATATGTCGAGGCAATAGAATACCTCAACTCAGCATTTAGTGTGATTAACCTGGCCCAAAGGAACATCAAAACCGGAGGGAAAGGATTTGCAAGTGCCTCAGATTGTTTAGAAACCTGGGATGACTCGGACAAAGATAACGGCCAAATGCTCAAAAGATTGGAGACATGTTACAAAAATGGTGGCATAGCCAATTCAAGCACAATATCAAGGTTTCGAGATCAACAGCTATGAACATACGGAAGTAGTAAATCTGAGCTGAGATTTGAAACTAACAATTCTATAGGTCTATGGATTAGTAACACGTCATCCTGATAGATAGATGAGAAGGCCTAGTTCTTAATCCCCGTAGAAGAGAAGAGGTTGACTCGCATCGAAGGCCATGAGGTATAAGGAGTAAAAGAGCCTTACGCTCCATCCCACAATCAATTCCTTACATATAACTAAAGCATTTCTAGACTCAACTTCACCAGTTTGGCTTGGTAATCCTACAGCAACAAAGCTCGATACCAAAGTCGTCAGACCCGACTCAATGTCACATCGATCTAGCTCAGTAACACCTCATATCACTTTGCGGCCTCACGCACGGTATTCTACCGGTGTCGCCTTACCTTTGCTCAGACCGCTTATGCCTTTTGGCACACGATATGATAGTGTCGCTAGCATCCATATGATAAGGAGCCCGGCTGACATGGCTAGTCGTAAACCCAAAGTGGCACAAACTTACAGGACATGCATCCATGACCCAAAGATCGAACGGTCGGTCATCAACGAGAAAGTTTCGGCTGTAGCACTGGGCTAGCAGACTCCAAGAACCGGGCTGTAGCGGCTAACAGACTCCGTTACTCAACGCGTGACATTTCCCGAAGGACGTATACATGATCGAAGAAGGACACATGCCGCCAGCCTAAGTGTTCCGAGCAAGAGTGCTACCATGGCTCAAAGGAAACACTAGGAGACATTTCCGTAAGAGAGGCTACTAAAGATAAACAACTAGATAGTCGATCCCACACATACCAAGCATTTCAATAACATACACACAATATGCTCGATATGTGCAAATACAACATGGCATCACAACATGACTCTACGACTCAAGCATTTATTCATTAGGCTCCGAGGAGCGAGATATTACAAACATGGGTCTCATGACCCAACATTCAAAGCATACAAGTCAAGCACAAGCGGAAGCTAACATGTCTGAGTACAGACATCTACAAATGAAAAGGCTTAGAAGCCTGACTATCTACCAGATCCTGCCAAGGTCACAAGATCGTAGCTGAGGTAACAAGCTAAACGTCGAAGTCCACGCGGATCTACTAGCGAGACCGAGGTCTCTCTGCAAAAACATAAAATAGGCAAACGTGAGTACAAATGTACCCAAAGAAGACTTACATCGTAACTAACTACATATGCATCATTATCAACAAAGGGGTGGTGGAGTTTAACCAGCAGCAAGCCAGCTTTGACTCGGTGGCTATCCTAAACTACGATTTGCAAGTAACTCTTTTGAGGTGGCGCACACGAGTCCACATATTCACCATATCAATACACCACTATGGATCCGCCTGCCTCTCTCACGAGAACGCCATCCATAGCACTCACACTTATCTTGCGATTTTAGAGTATCCACTTTCAATTGTCTATGAACTGTTATAGGCAACCCGAAGTCCTTTACCATGACACGGCTATTCAATAGATGATATTAACCTGCAGGGTGTACTTCTTCATACATGTTTCCACCACTTAGCGCCGCGACACCGACATGTGCTCGGCAGACTTCAAGCTTAAAGCCGACGTGGGTGTAGACCACGACCTACCTAGACACTCAAGTCTCTAGTCCAGTTTATCGCCTATTTGGGTTCCATCTATGAGGAGTTCCGCCAAGTTTCGCTCACAGCCCCAAACGATGTGAACAGGTTCCGTGACACCAATCGGGCGCCTGGTTTACTGCCACGTGCCTACCGCATCACAACCCACCCCTACGGTCAAGATCAAGCACGGCCTCCAAAGATACTACAAACACCAGAAACTACTTGCAACTCCTGGACAGAGGACAAGGGTGAATAAGAAGTCGAGCGGGGTCATATTTCAGGGCCCAATGCATGGTAGTAGCTGAATCATGGATCACAAACATAGAACTCAGTTCCTAAGGACGGCTTCAATGAGACAACCCACCATGTACTCCTACATGGCCTCTCACCGATACCTTTACCAGATCGTGTTCACACACTTAGCTCACGCACAATAGGACATGTTCACACACCCCTGATTCATCCTCGATGAATCGACCCGACTCAACTCTAAGCAAGAGCAGCATGACAAACAAGCATGTATGAGTGGGCACAACAAGGCTCAAACAACTCCTACTCATGCTAGTGGGTTTCATCTATTTACTGTGGAATGACAGGTCATGCAAAGGATAAAGGGGATCAGCTACCGCAGCAAGTAACAGTTGAATCGATGTTGTCCTAATGCAATAAAAGAGAGCAGAAGCGAGAGAGTGGGATTGTATCGGAATGAACAAGGGGGTTTTGCTTGCCTGGCACTTCTGAAGATACTATAGTTCTTCATCGGTGTCATCGAACTCGTCGTTGGAACCACGTCTATCGAGAGGGGATAAACACCGGCAACTGAGAAAGAACACAATCAATGCAATGCTACAATATGATGCATGATCATGACATGGCAATATGCTGTGATTTGAGCTAATGCATCTAGCTATGATTTAAATGAAGTTGGTTTGAATACATGATCCAAATTCAAACTCCATATATGATTATTTAAATGCCCTTTATTCGTTTTGTCCAAAACAGAGGTCAAACATTGTTCAAACATGCATGAAAATGGTACAGATGGATTCCTTGAATTTTTCTGATAATTTTTCATATATAAATTATTTCAATCTGAGCTACGGTTGAATTTCTATGAATTTTTGAAGTTTAAATCATTTTCTGGAATTTCCTGATTTATTTTAATTCCGTAAAATAGTTAATTGCGTCACCGGCGCCGCAGTGACGTCAGCAGGTCAACTGGCGCCTCAGGTCAACCTGACCAGTGGGGTCCACTGGTCAGTGACTAACTAACTAATCTAGTTTAATTAGCACTAACCTAGGTTAAACTAATTAAGTTTTAATCCTAAACTAGATTAATTATCCGGGCGGGGGCCCGCAAGTCAGTGGGAGAGAGGGAAGAGTCAAACCGGCAAGGGGTCAACCCACGCCGTCAAGGGTCAAGCTCGCTGGCGTTTAGCCGCGGCGAGGCCGACGCGGCGCTGCTGAAAACGCCCACGTGGCTCGGTTTTGGACACGGTTTGCGGCTACGGAAAGCTGGGGATCTCGCGCATCTAGTGGTGGTGGCGGTAGCAGCTGTGGTGGTCGGGATCGACGGCGGCGACCAAATCGGCGGCGGCCGGAGTTCGGGTGCAGGCGGTGGCGATGCTACGGTGCACTAGAGGAGAAACCGGAGGGTGCTACGTGCTCCTGGGGGTTCGCTGAGCACACTGACGAGCTCCGTTGCGAGCTTATGCGTCTGTGGCCACGACGGCGACATGGCCGGCGGAGCCGAGCTCTCGGGAGCGGTGGAGATGGCGGCTACGGAGGCCAAACGAGCACGGGAGCTAGGGGGAGAGGAAGAGGAGCTCACAGCGGATCGAACGGAGGGGTCGGCGAGCTCGGGGAAGCTTCTGCGACGGCGAATTTACGGCGGCGACCTCCGGGCACCGGGGATGAGGGAGACGGCGTGAGCGGCGATGCAGGGCTCCCGCAGTCGAACGGGCTGGCGTAGACGATGCAGGAGACGATGGCGGTTCTTCTGGGCTTATCGACAGGGCGGGGGTGGCGGTGGTCAGGTGGCGGCGAACGGCGGCGACGGCCATGTTCGGTGCGTCGCGAGGAAGAGAGCCAGGAAGGGAATGGGGACGAGAGAGAGTGAGAGGGGTTCTGTGGCGTGCGTGGCGGCGCAGAGAGATCCAGCGCGGGGATGCAGCAGCAGGGTGGAGGTGGCCGGCGCGTGCACACATGGCCACGCCGCCTTCGCCCCTCTCCAAGTAGGGAGGAAGACGACAGGGAGGAGGCGGTGGTGGGCTGGGCCGTGCTGGGCCGGTTGGTGGCGCCAGGTAAGTGGCTGGAGGAGCTGGGCCAGGTAGGTTTCTCTCTCTCTCTCCTTTTTCTAATTATTTCAGTTTTCTATTTTCTGTAGTTTGTTTTGATTTAGTTTTAGACACTAAATCATTTTTATTGCTTCTGATAATCATGGTAGGGACTAGTAGGATTATTCCAAAACCCTTCATCAAAGATCAGAATTATTGGACATACATTAATTAATTTAGAAATATATATCCAATGCAAATAGTTATTTATTTAATTCAAAGGCCAAAATAATTAACTCTGAGATACCAAAAATATTGTTTTGAGTTTTACCTCTTTGCAATATTTTCAGAGACTAAGAGGAACATTTTCTTGGACTTCTTTGAGAAGATTTTAATGTTGATCATTTTTAGAAGGTTTCTGAGGCTTTGAAAATTCCTCAATTCAAATTTCATTTAAATTTAAACATGATGCTCACATGGAAGCTAGCATAGGTCAGGCCAGAACTAGGGATGTGACATCCCCTTCTTTGCACCAAAGGAATTCGTGACTTGAGCAAGTTTTCAGCATTTCCCCATCGGTCTTGTTACTCTTGGAGGTTGGAGACTCCTGGGCGGTAGGAGTCATCCGGAGAGGATCGAACTTTGTGATTACCCTCGGAAAAGTTTGTGAGGGTTTGGAGACCACCCCAAGGTCTATGAGGGAGTCCTGGACTAGGGGGTATCCGGACAGCCGGACTATAATTATCCGCCGGACTCCAAGACTACGAAGATACAAGATTGAAGACTCCGTCCCGTGTCCGGATGGGACTTTCCTTGGCGTGGAAGGCAAGCTTGGCAATATGGATATGTAGATCTCCTACCATTGTAACCGACTCTGTGTAACCCTAGCCTCCTCCGATGTCTATATAAACCGGAGGGCTTTAGTCCGTAGGACAACATACATTACAACAATCATACCATAGGCTAGCTCTTAGGGTTTAGCCTCCTTGATCTCGTGGTAGATCCACTCTTGTACTACCCATATCATCAATATTAATCAAGCAGGACGTAGGGTTTTACCTCCATCAAGAGGGCCCGAACCTGGGTAAAACATCGTGTCCCTTGTCTCCTATTACCATCCGCCTAGACGCACAGCTTCGGGACCCCTACCCGAGATCCGCCGGTTTTGACAATCGACATTGGTGCTTTCATTGAGAGTTCCTCCGTGTCGCCACCGATAGAGCGGATGCCTCCACCCGTCTTCAAAGACGGCGTTACCGAAGGGCCTTTAGCCGCCGCCAAACTATCCGGCTTGGTGGTTTTCTTATGACCTCTGTCCGCCGCCGCTCGACAATGACCTCGCAAGTCGTTAAAAGCAATCTTCGTCAGCCCTAAAGTCCGTAACAGTTGGACCCAATAGAGCTCTCGCCTCATTAATGAGCTTTGATCGATCGGTGCCCGGGATTCGCTACGACTACAACCAGATTGGGCTTAAAACCGATCCGAGAGAGATTAACTACCCCCAGGCCACCCACCACATCGCAGTGGTAGAGGAGCAATACGGCAACTCTTTGCCCGTGTTAAAACGATTCATGTCCGGATTCCAACCCTCCATGCCGGATTCCTCGCGAAGGACGGACTTCGATCGAGCATTGAGCTTAAAATCATGCATCGCCTCGACTCGCTGGATTGTGTCCAAGAAGCCAAACTTCCGAATTCGAAACCCTCGACCTTTGAGCCCCAAGATGGGCAGGATCCGGATTTTTGTCCACCCACCCGCCTGCACATATGCGATATATCTCTAATACGGCAAGAGCCCGCTGAAACAAGACATCACTATCGGGCCGATTCTCCGGTTATGGACAGGATAAAGGACCGCCGAGAGGAAAACGCAATATCAATCTTCTCGCAATAATCTGCACGGACAAGGGAATACTAACGCCATTGATCGCCGCAAAATTACGCTGGCCTTCACCGATCCGCATCCATAGTACGAAAAGCACTGTGTAGGATCGAAGTATGTCTAGAGGGGGGTGATTAGACTACTTGACAACTTAAAATTTATCCTTTGATTAGGGCAAGTTTTAGCAAGTTCACAATGGTAACCAAGTCAAGTATCACCCTACACATGCAATTCTAGAGTTGTGGCAGCGGAAAGTAAATTGCACGATAGTAAATGAGAGATGGAGAAGAGCAAACGCAATTTGGAGACACGGAGATTTTTCTCGTGGTTCCGATAGGTGGTGCTATCGCCAATCCACGCTGATGGAGACTTCAACCCACGGAGGGTAACGGCCATGAGAGTCCACGGAGGGCTCCACCCACGAAGGGTCCACGAAGAAGCAACCTTGTCTATGCCATCATGGCTTACGCCCACGGAGGACTAGCCTTACTCGGGGTAGATCTTCACGAAGTAGGCGATCTCCTTGCCCTTACAAACTCCTTGGTTCAACTCCACATCATGACGGAGGCTCCCAAGCGACACCTAACTAATCTAGGAGGCACCACCTCCAAAAGGTAATAGATGGGGTTGGTGATGATGAACTCCTTGCTCTTGTGCTTCAAATGATAATCTCCCCAACACTCAACTCTCCTCACCGATTTGGCTGTGGTGGAAGAAAGGATTGAGTGGAAAGCAACTTGGGAAGACTAGAAATCAAGTTTCATATGGTGGGAGTGGAGCAACTTGATCTCAACACAAGGGTAGGTAGTTTTCTTCTAAATGTAAGGTAGGAGTGGTAGTTCTTTCGATGGCTCTTCCACGAATGAAGAGGAGGTGGAGGGTATTTATAGCCTCCACACAAAATCCAACTGCTACACACATTTGACCAATCTCGGTCGGACCGAAGTTGACAACTCGGTGGGACCGAAAGTTCAAATCTTAGAACGTTGGGATTTTCGTGGGACCGAAAATACAATCTCTGCTAGTCCGATTCTTCCAAAGTCTAGGGTTTGCCAATCTCGGTGGGACCGACTTTCTCATCTCGGTGACACCGATTTGAGTACGTATGTTACGAAGCTTGGCAACACCAATTTCGTATGACCGAGTTTGGAATCGGAAAATCCAAATTTTAGGGTTTGGGTATATGGTGAGGTGGTTCATCTCGGTGTGACTGGTTTTGGAATCGGTGGGACCGAGATTACTTATGGGTTTATGTTGGAATGAAAGATTGCGATAGTTTGAGAGATAAATCACTAAGCACTTAGAGCAACCAGATCATCATCATAACCTCATCCCCTTTAATAGTATTGGCTTTCCTATGGACTCAATGTGATCTTGGATCACTAAACCAAAAATGGAGTCTTGAGCTTTTGCCAATGTTTTCCTTAGCATTTTGAGGGGTCCACATCATCACCATTGCCATACCCATATCAATGAACTTTCTCAAATATTCTCAAGAAATGATTAGTTCAATGATATATATGTTGTTATTAATTACCAAAACCACCGGGATTAGTTGCACTTTCAATCTCCCCTTTTGGTAATTGATGACAACATATAGATCAAAGCTTCGACAAATGATATAATCAATGAATAACATCGTCGCTTTGAGAAGTATGTGATAAGCAAGAGCTCCCCTAAATTTGTGCATTATTTAAGATTTATGCTTGAATGCAAATGCACAATCGATTAGGATCATGGGTTACTCTTCCATGTCACATACATCTTGGTGGAGCGCACAAAACGATAAGAATGAATAACATGCACCCAATCACCAAGACATGAGTAAGTGATCATACAAGATATGAATGGAATATGATAAGCATCAAGCACACATTAAGCATAGTATGATCAAGCACTCATCAAGATAGAGCAAACGTAGTATCAAACACACGAAATGTCTCAAAGAACTCAAAAGTATCTCAAGGAAAACCGCAAACGAAAGAGCAAAAGCGAGCACTCTCTCTCTTGAAGCCCTATGATCTATACACTTTTCCCCTTTGGCAACAAGTTACCAAAAGTTCGAAGGTATAGAGCTAATCGTCACTAGGGACTCTGCCGGCGGCTCTGCTCTGCGCCGATGGAGTGGAGATAGCTGCATCTGCAAAAGCTTCACCAAGTCTGTGGAGCCGGAGGAGTGGATACTGAGCTGGTGCTTTGAACCGACGGAGCTGTAGGAGGTGCCGATGTAGTAGCCCTGGGTCTCACATCGAATAGCAAATGATCTGGGCTTTGTGGGCACTGCAGCAGGCTGCTCATAGTCATCCCGACTAGATCATCTTCCATCTCCCTCATGAGCTCTGCCTTCTCCTCTTCGCTTCCTCAATGTCCCTCAAGCTTGTTGACGGTGACCTACACTTCACCACTTGACATCCAGAGCATGGAACTTATCTTCAACTATCCTCTCAAGGCTCTCCGAGATCGCACTATGCTGGCCAAAGCGAGCTCAATTCTCCGAGTGGCTTCAAGAAGTTGTTCTCCAACGCTCTTGGGCTTTGTCTTTGCTTCCTTCTCAGCTTTGGCTTGTTTGGCAGCTTCAGACTTAGCATGTCCTTCGACAGATGTGGGAGCATCCTCACCATCACAACTTCATTATCTTCATGTTCAGCTGCAGCAGCAAGTGGGGTCTATCCAACAGTAGGTGTCCGTGCCAAACTTGGCATTAATGAGCATCCAATATGCGGAGCAAACCCACACGACCTCTTACTCGTCTGCTGCTGTCCTCTTGATAGTCTCTACTATCGTGTCCATCACCTTAAAAGGTGTCTTCGATCTAGAATGTGCAGCATGTTGATAGAATACCCTCTTATCATGCGGTGGTCTCTCGACTTGGGCATCAAAGTATGCCTCGTAATGGTGTTGGTGGTTGGGAGACCTGCTCAAGATAATAAACTGATCCAAGCTTCCATATCTCAACATCCTTCACAGGTACCTCATTGTACATGTTCTTCATAGACTCGTGATTCTTCTTTGGAATGCCATAGACATCAACATCATCATCCTTTGAAACTGGTGCATTCAGAACGCTCTCCATTCTTCAACAGCTTGAATGGAATCTCCTTCTTCATCATCCATACAATTCGCCATCCGATAGAAGTGTGCGGTGGCATAGAACCGCATGATCATCTCATCATTCCAAGCAACAATTTCGACCAACAAACTCGCAATCCCACAAGCAAAGAAGCTCTCATGCACATGTGGGAAATAGTCTCTGTGTTCTTCACCGTCGATGTAATCCCGGTCACATATCCGTGTCAAGAATAATTGGCTTCTTATCCATAAGCACTGCCTCATAAAAATCTTGTTGCTCTCGGTGTGGAACCTTGAGTCAACAAATGTCCTTCTCCCGGTGGCATATGGATCAACTTGCCTCCATAGCCCGAGACCTTTATCCTTCCTTTCCTTCATATTTTCAGCTCGAGGATGAGCATCATTATGAACCGCAATTTCGTCTCGAGCTTTAGCAAAACATGTGCCTCTTCATCGATTCAGCAGTGGCACATTGTCCTTCTTCTTCTCTCAAGCGGTATGTTCCTCACAGCTTTTCTTTGGCTTGGCAAAGAGGTTTGGCTTGGGCTGCCTTTTGCCGGAGCCGATGGCTTAGCTTTTGTGGGTGCTCCTGCCCTGATGGCATCTCCCATCAACTTCTGCTTCTGAGGAGGCTGGGGTGCTTCCTCATCTGAATCATCATCATCAGCTTCTTCATGAACTAGCCTCTTCCTCTTGGAAGTTTTCTTGATCTTGCTGGAGGTTTCTTCTTCCATGCTCAGTTTCTTTGCAGCTGTGGATTTCTTTACCTTGCTGGTGCCTTTCTTTGACTGTTGCCCTTGATAGCCCTTGGCAACCACTTGCCTTTTTGGCTTAGAAGTTATCTCCTCATCTGCAACAAAGTCAGAGTCTTCCTCATCAGAATTCTTCTTCTTCCTGGCCCTGGTGGCAGCTGCAGGCAGTCCACTTGGAGTGCTTCTCTCTCCATCATCTGAAAAACTGCTTGCTTCAGGACTTGTCACTGCCTCAGGAATCTCAACTGGTGATTCAGACCTGTTCTGGCTGTCACTTGCATCAGACATGACTGACAACCTGTGAATAGAATAGGTATAGGCGAATAGAAGAGTTATCACAAACCGCAGAGGATTTTGCAAAAGAATGAGTTCAAACTTTAGTCTTAGGTTTTCACAGTATACATTTCGGTCTCGACCGAGTCTAAAAATTCGTGAATCCAAGTGTCTAAACCTAACTGCACACACCACTTTCGGTTGGACCGAAATGGGTTTCGGTCTAGCCGAGAGCACTAGGGTTTCACTAAATCCTCACTTCGGTCTTACCGATTTGCACAACTTGGTTTAACCGAAAAGTGCGAAAGGTAATGGCCAGAGGCCAAATCGGTCATCCGAGAATGTAGAATCGGTCACACCGAGATGTGTTCGGCGGAAACCTAACCCTAAAATTTTCACTCGAATTTTGTTCTATGATCTAATCGCCTGGATAGGAAGATTTCAAACTTGGCAAGAAACTAGACAACACCTATCGTGCATTGAATCAGCGGTTGAAGCACGAGAGGGATGAAACTCACCCAATCTGGTGGAGCTTCACCACGGCGCAACGGCGCGATGAGATCGCCGCTGACGGCGATGGAGACCATGCGGCGAGGGCGCACAGTGATGGCGGAGACGATCCGGAGACCACGGCGACGGCAAATAAGGGTTTGAGGCGAGGCGCTTGAAGAAGTAATCAACGCTGCGCTGCCTCGGTATATATACCCTCGGTTGTCGGTGGGACCGAAGTTGAAAACTCGGTGGGACCGAGATGGTTAATCGCGTGCGATTACTCACTTCGTCACGCCGAATTTGTAACTCGGTTTCACCGAGGTGAAAACCTAGATCAATCCAAGTGATTTCGGTCCGTCCGATTTGAGTATATCGGTTTGACCGAAAGTACTTAGAAGGTTTTGGAAGTAGGCTTTTGACGGATCGGTGGCTCCGAGTGCTCCTCACTCGGTCGTCCAAAAAGTCTTGTTCAAAGTTTGTGATATAAGCATGAATAGAGTTTGAGACAAGAAAGCATAGATAGCTAGGGAGGAACTTAGGCATTCTTGTCCATCCATTTGGTCAAAAAAAAAATCCAAAAGACCAAAGCAACAAATGGATGTCCTCGAATGGATAAAATCATGCATCCAACATGCTCACACAATAAGATAGCAAATGAAATATGTGTCAAACATGCACAAACAAAACACTTAGCAACTAGCACACAATTTGGCGATGACTAGGTCATCTATATATGAGTATATTGACTTAGGAGTCAAATGAGAACATTTGATCATAGGTCATACTCATCGCTTAAGCACAAGTGGGGTTACCACTTTTCCATAAAGCATTAATGTGTTCACATCATTAGAAGATGCTTTAGCTCATTTCTTTAGAGCAAAGCTCCCCTTGATGTGAGAACCCTTTTAAAGGGTCAAACTAACCTTGGGTTGTCGTTGAAGACTTCATGTAGATGTTGAAGATGTGGATGCTCAATGTTGATGAAGATCATCAAGAGTTGGGAGCAATCCTTTGGATTCGGGCACTTTCAATACCTACATGGGTTAGTCCCACAAGGAACAAACAAGGATATCCATGGACATAGATTGAAGTACACAATAGATGATGTCCATGAAAGCAATGATTACCTTGTCCCTTGACTTACCAACATGAGGGTTTGTGACTCCATGAACTAGTGCAAGATGTGGAAGTTGATTGCACAAGTCCTTGCCAAAATGAATGTGAGTGAAGTATATTGGCGGAGTCACCCTCAAGAACTCTCTAGTTCTTCTTCTTCGGGATCCACATCATCTTGATGGGAATCCTTGGGGTAGTAGTTGAGCTTGTCGAAGTAGAACTTGAAGTTGCCTTGGGAACCCACTTGACCATGGCCTTGGGTGCTTCAATGAATGCATCAATCTCCTCTTGAAGCTTGTCCTTGCCTTTTAGCTTGTGGTCTTGTGGTGGAAGATCATCTTGAGCTTGTTCCACATTGGAAGAAGTAGGATCATACTTCTCCTCTTGAGAAACAAACTTTGGAGTGGGATATTGACCTTCTTCCCATTCAACACCCTCGGCGTTGAACTTTCGCTCAAAACCAATTCCTTGATTCTTCCTGTCTTCCTTGCTTGCGAACAATTTCTCAAAGTTCTTGCTTCCGCAAGACTCTTGTAGACACCTTTCTATAATCCCTTTCAATAGACTATTTTCTTGCTCAAGTGAAACTTGGCTTGAAACATTGTTAGTGGAATCAAGAGAATTACTAGAAGTAACAACATTTGATTTAGCATGATTATTGTTACTACTAGATGAAGAATTTTCTTATGCTTGTCATGCTTAGTTTTAATAGGTGGCAAGAAATTAGACAAGAGAAGTCGTTTGGCAAGATATGAAGAACTCTTCTTTCAAGATCGCCATTGATAGCTTTTAGAAACTCATGTTCTTGCTCTAGATTGAGCTTCTCGAGCGTAGCTTCTCATGAGATCTTAGGAGCTCTCTATGATCTTCTTGAGTTGTTTCATGAGCTAACTTAAGAGTGTTTAGTTCTTTAGTTAGACGCTCAATCTCCTTCATAGCATTGTCATTCGACTCTTCTCGACTATAAAGACTACTAGCATGTTCATCATTACTAAGCTCACTAGATTTATCATGTAAAAGCTCATCTTCACCAAGCAAGTCATCCTCATCACTATCAAAGTCAATAAACTCAGGTGTGATACCTTGGGGCCTTTTGCCATGAAGCATCTTCCAATTCCCTCATTTGGTGAATCAAATATGTCATAGGAGTTGGAGTTGGAGGACACGAGAGCAAGACCGCAACACCTTCATCTTGATCAGATTCGAGTTGGAGTGATAGCTTCTTTCGAGTGATTGTCGAGTCGGAGCCGAAACCCATTCACCAACATGAGCTTGATGTTTTCTTCTTGTGTAGCTCCTTGATGACTTGTCTTTCCTTTCCGAATCCTTGCTTCTCCGAGAGGATCTTCGCTCATAACGATCATCTCTACTCCTTCTCTCTTTCGAGGCGACTCTTCTCTTGAGCTTCTTCTTCTTGGAGATTCTTCTCTTCTCTTGTGGGGAGTCGAACACTCATTTGAGTAGTGTCCGGTCTTCCACAATTGTAGCAGTTTCGATCACGACTAGAAGATCTCTTTTCATCATATGATCTAGACTTTGAGCTTCTTTCCTTGCTTCTACTCTTGTAGAATTTGTTGAAGTTCTTCACCATTAGGCTTATCTCTTCATTGGAAACTAGCTTGTCACTTGAGGTTGTGGGAGCTTCAACTGCAGCTTTGTAAGCACCACTTGACTTGTTGTGAAGCTCTTCCTTATCTTTAAGTGTCATCTCATGAGCAACAATCCTTCCAATGACTTCGTAGGCTTGAGATCTTTGTAGTTTGGCATCATTTGGATCAAAGTGCACACGGTGTCATACTTTCCATCCAAAGCTCGAGAATCTTCTTGATGATGAATCGATCGGTCATTTCTTCACTTCCTAAGCCTGCCATCTCATTGGTGATGAGAGCAAGCCTAGAGTACATTTCAGCGACTCCTTCACCTTCCTTCATCTTGAACTTGTCAAGTCGACCTTGAAGAACATCTAGCTTTGATTCCTTCACGGACTCGGTACCTTCGTGCATTTCACCAAAGTATCCCAAATCTCTTTTGCATTCTCAAGACGGCTGATCTTGTTGAACTCCTCGACACAAAGCATTGAAGAGAATGTCACAAGCTTGAGCATTGTTCTCAGAACATCCGCAACTCATCCGCAGAGCTTCGCGATCCGAACTTTTCCTTCCTCAAGAACTCACCTTGCAAGCCAACACAAATAATGCCCCATGCGGCGGTTATGTCCAAGAATATGCATTTTCATTTTGTGCTTCCAACTAGCAAAGTTTGAACCATCAAAGTAAGGACCTCTACGAAAATTACCCTCACTAGACGCCATACTCTCCTAGGTTGTGAAACCAAGCTTATGGAGTCCAATGCAATGGAAACCAATCCAATGGAGACCAAAGCTCTGATACCACTTGTAGGATCGGAAGTATGTCTAGAGGGGGGGTGATTAGACTACTTGACAACTTAAAAATTTATCCTTTTGATTAGGGCAAGTTTTTAGCAAGTTCACAATGATAACCAAGTCAAGTATCACCCTACACATGCAATTCTAGAGTTGTGGCAGCGGAAAGTAAATTGCACGTATAGTAAATGAGAGGTGGAGAAGAGCAAACGCAATTTGGAGACACGGAGATTTTTCTCGTGGTTCCGATAGGTGGTGCTATCGTCAATCCACGTTGATGGAGACTTCAACCCACGGAGGGTAACGGCATGAGAGTCCACGGAGGGCTCCACCCACGAAGGGTCCACGAAGAAGCAACCTTGTCTATGCCATCATGGCTTACGCCCACGGAGGACTAGCCTTACTCGGGTAGATCTTCACGGTAGGCGATCTCCTTGCCCTTACAAACTCCTTGGTTCAACTCCACATCATGACGGAGGCTCCCAAGCGACACCTAACCAATCTAGGAGGCACCACCTCCAAAAGGTAATAGATGGGGTTGGTGATGATGAACTCCTTGCTCTTGTGCTTCAAATGATAATCTCCCCAACACTCAACTCTCCTCACCGATTTGGCTGTGGTGGAAGAAAGGATTGAGTGGAAAGCAACTTGGGAAGACTAGAAATCAAGTTTCATATGGTGGGAGTGGAGCAACTTGATCTCAACACAAGGGTAGGTAGTTTTCTTCTCGAAATGTAAGGTAGGAGTGGTAGTTCTTTCGATGGCTCTCTCCACGAATGAAGAGGAGGTGGAGGGTATTTATAGCCTCCACACAAAATCCAACTGCTACACATTTGACCAATCTCGGTCGGACCGAAGTTGACAACTCGGTGGGACCGAAAGTTCAAATCTTGTGAACGTTGGGATTTTCGTGGGACCAAAATACAATCTCGGTTAGTCCGATTCTTCCAAAGTCTAGGGTTTGCCAATCTCGGTGGGACCGACTTTCTCATCTCGGTGACACCGATTTGAGTACGTATGTTCTGAAGCTTGGCAACACCAATTTCGTATGACCGAGTTTGGAATCGGAAAATCCAAATTTTAGGGTTTGGGTATATGGTGAGGTGGTTCATCTTGGTGTGACTGGTTTTGGAATCGGTGGGACCGAGATTACTTATGGGTTTATGTTGGAATGAAAGATTGCTGATAGTTTGAGAGATAAATCACTAAGCACTTAGAGCAACCAGATCATCATCATAACCTCATCCCTTTTAATAGTATTGGCTTTCCTATGGACTCAATGTGATCTTGGATCACTAAACCAAAAATGGAGTCTTGAGCTTTTGCCAATGTTTTCCTTAGCATTTTGAGGGTCCACATCATCAGTCATTGCCATACCCATATCACTGAACTTTCTGAAATATTCTCAAGAAATGATTAGTTCAATGATATATATGTTGTTATTAATTACCAAAACCACCTGGGGATTAGTTGCACTTTCACTGTGCGATGGAGAGCTTCCGGAAAACCGAAAATCAATTTTGGGATAATCCGGCCTCAAACCCAGTCCGCAGCAAAAGGGCGCCTTACACTCAGGCCCCAGATGCAAAAACGAAAAAACAAAAACCCAATAAGGGAAACGGAACCGTACTGCAGGGATGGCTCAATGGACCCTATAAGATTCATAGTACAGAGGGAGCCGTCCCAACACATAGCCTTCGAGCATGTTGGATATTACGGCAGGTGGCCAAAAGTGGCGAAGAGCTTCTAGCTCCGGGAAACCACTCCAACAATACCAGCACGGTATCAATAGTCTTCGAGACCTTCGCATCAAACAATATGCAAAACTGAACAATCCGCGAACTCACCGAAGTCTACCAAGTAGCAACAGCAAATCCATGGAGCGACACAGCTATTACCTTAAACGCCAGCGACGAGCCTAAATTCCGAACAACCAGAGCTCCAGCCGCACTGGTACTTAGTCCCATAGTGGACGACTTTCGACTGACAAAAGTCCTCATGGATGGCAGCAGCGGACTAAACCTCATTTACGAGGAAACTCTGCGAAAAATGGAAATCGATATTGAGCGAAGCAGCACAACCTTTAGAGGAATAATCCCTAGCCGGGAAGCGCGCTGCACCGGAAAAATCACACTCGATGTGGTGTTCGCCTCCGGACAATTACAGATCCGAAGAAGTCACGCCTGTGGCCCCTGCTCAGCAATGCGGTATCACGCCATATTAGGACGAGAGGCATTCACAAGTTTCAAGCAAGACCTCATTACGGGTACATGAAGCTCAAAATGCCTAGGCCCAAATGGAATAATCACTCTCGCTAGTGATCCGACATAGCACTCGCCGCCGAAACAAGACAGCCGCACTAGCCCTCGAGGCACTATCCAAGCCTTAGCGGCAGAAGAACTCACCTCACACAAGGCTCTACGGTGAACAGGACGATGTGATACTCGATAAAGATCCAAGTCCACCTCCTTCAAACCAGCAGATGAGATAATAAAATTCCAGGTCCATCCAACGGACCCAACAAACACGGCCTCCATTGGGGCACAATTGAACCCCGAAGTAGACGCCGCACTACGCGAATTCCTTCGCGAAAATTGGGATATCTTCGCCTGGCATCCTTCGGACATGCCCGAATCCCACGCAGTTGGCGTAACACAGCCTAAACATCCTCAAAGGATTTAAGCCACCAAACAGGCTCTTCGACGATTTTCCAACCCAAAAGACAGTGCAATGGGAGAAGAGCTAGCCATACTATTGGAAGCCGGATTCATCGAGATATCAAACATCCGGACTGGCTAGAAAATCTGGTGATGGTACCAAAGAAGGATAAATCTCGGCGCCTGCGGTCGATTTTAAAGACCTCAATAAGGCTTGCCCAAAGGATCCTTCCTCTCCCCGCGATCGATCAAATTATCGACGCTACAGAAGAGGCACGATTCGTTGCTTCCTTGACGATACTCGCTATCATCAAATCAAGATGGCGGAAGGCACCAAGCCGCAACGGCATTCATCACTCCATATGGACCATTCTGCTTCAACACGATGTCCTTCGGACTTAAAAATGCCGGCGCAACATATCAGCGCATGATTCAAACATGTCTGGCCACCCAGATCGGCAAAACAGTCGAGGCATGCATCTACGACGTAGTCGTCAAAACAAAACACGTCGAAACTCTAGTAGACGATTTGAGGCTCACATTCGACAACCTCAGAGCATATGACATCAAGTCAATCCGAAAAATGCGTTTTTTATGCACCACCGGAAAGCTGCTGGGCTTCATTGTATCCGTAGAGGAATTGAAGCAAATCCGCTAAAATCCGAGCTCACACGCTTGGATATTCCAAAAGACCTCAAACAAATACAAAATTAACAGATGCGTGGCAGCCTTAAGCCGCTTTTATCTCCGCTCTAGGAGAAAAGGCATTGCCCTCTATCGCCTCCTCACGCCGCACGAACACTTTGAGTGGACGGATGCCGCCATCGCCGACTCGAAGAAATAGAGGCCATATTGGCAACAACCGGTCCGGCTGCGCCCACTGGGCGAACCAATGTTGTTATACATCGCAGCAACGCATCAAGTCGATAGCGCGGTCCTCGTCGTCGACGAGCGACGTAGGGCATAAATTCCCCTTCAAAACCAAAGTGTATTATGTATCCACCGTGTTAACCCCCGCAAATCCTGTTACCCGCACTACCGTAAGATAGCATATGCGGTGTTCATGGCATCCCGAAGCTCCGCACTACTTTCAAGAGTGTTCGATAACAAAGGCCTCAAGTACCACTCAATGACATTATAAATAACCGCGACGCAACGGGCAGGATTGCAAATGGGCCATTGAGCTCTTACCATTCGACATCACTTACAAACCCCGCGAGCCATAAAGTCACAAGTTCGCTGACTTCGTCGCCGATGGATCAAGCCGAACTCCCTAAAGAGTACGGGCGATACTCCAACCGACTATGCATTTCGATGGCTCCAAAATGTTGGCCGGATGGGGTCAAGGCCGATCGACGTCCCCCAACCAGAGATACATCCAAGATGTACTCCAAATAATGTACACGGACTCCAACAATGCAGCCAATACGAGGCCCTATTACATGGTCTCCGGATGGCGCCTCCATGGGCATTCAACGCTGGAGGTGCGCGATTCAACCTTGCAATATCCCAAAGAAACGGAGACTTTGACGCCAAGGATCCGAAAATGGCAGCATATCGCAACGCTGTCCTAAAATGTCACCGGTTTGAAGGACTGGAATTCCATCACATAGCTCGAGATAATAACCAAGCGGCCGACGATCGCACGCATCGGTGCGTAAACGTGATGCTGTCCCTCCTAATATCTTCTGGAACGGCTCTTCAAGCCATCCATACTATGGGAAGAGGAGCCCGTAGTGACAAACCGAGAAAACCGCACCAACCGGTGATTCGGCAGATGACATAACACCTCAGCCCACGCCATAATGGCAGTAATCGCCACGTGGATGTAACCTTTCCTAGCCTACTTACTCAGCAGAACTTCCGAAGACCAAAATGAGGCCCATTGCATAGTCCGGCGATCGAAGGCCTACAAGGTCCATGAGGGAGAACTTTATAAGAAAAGTACAACCGAGTCCTTCAGAGGTGTATCTCCAAGAAGAAGGGCGAAACCTCCGGCTGAAATTCATGCCGACTAGGCGGACACCACGCAGCAGCCCGGCCCTTGTAGGAAAGGCATTCCGACAGATTTTATTGGCCGACGGCCGGGCGGACACGCATGACTTGGTCCAGCGATCGTTGGTTGTCGACTCTTTGCTAATCGAGCCATATGCCACCCATCGCCTCAAAACCATACCCATTACCGGCCGTTCATGTCCGGGGCTTGACATGGTTGGACCCCTTAAAGGGGGAACCCACAAGCAAAGGTACTTATTGGTCATGGTGTATAAATTCACCAAATGTATAGAGGCCAAACCGGTCAAAACGGCAAAGTCCGGACCAGTGATAGACTTTATATCCGGGGTGTTACACCGTTACGGAGTCCCCCACAGCATCATCACCGACAACGACACAAACTTCACAGCCGACGAGGTTAAGTCATGGTGCAAAAATATGGGCATCAAGCTCGACTACGCTTCAGTTTATCACCCTCAAACCAACGGTCAAGTGGAAAGAGCAAATGGTCTAATAATGAGCGGCATTAAACCCAGATTAGTGAGGTCACTTACTAAATCCGACACACAATGGGTCGAGGAGCTCGACCAGACTGGGGCTGCGGACAATGCCTAACCGCACTACCGGATTCACACTATTTTTATGGTATACGGCGCAGAGGCAGTCTTATAACAGGACATTATTCATGACTCACCTCGAAAAGCGCATGTATGAGGAAAGAGAGGCCGAGCTTGATCGGCAGGACAGCTTGGACACATTGAGGAAGAACGTGACGTCGCGAAGGCTCGCTCCGCATTTTATCGCCAGCAGGCCAAGATATCAAAGCGAGAAGTACGGGCCAAGACTTACAACGCTGGCGAACTGGTTCTACGCTGCGGACAAGAAAAAGGACAAGCTCAAGCCCAAATGGGAGGGTCCTTCATTATCGATCAAGTCCTCGACCGGCGGGCATACCGCTCATCGAAATGCGCCGACAACCGACTCGAGCGAACCCATGGAACGCAGCCCGCCTCAATGATTCTATGCCTAGTGCCGACTAAGAGTTCGTCCCCTTCCCCAGTCCAAACTTTTACACTTCGGCTGTCTTTCGTTTCTCTTTTTATGCCTTTTTATCTAAAAGCCCTTACGGGCCTATTTTCACATTCTTCGCATACGCATGATGTGTAATCCGCACTCATCATTCCTGGGGGCTTCTTCTACAGAAGCTCAATTACACGGGTTTCATACCCAGCACATGTGTCAAGCTTCCACATGTACCTTTTACTCGCCATTATATGCATCGATATGACTTAAGTTTTGGCCAAGCTGGGTTGCTCGCTCTGTGCTTACCCTCGCTCCCGATTGTTTGGCTAGGAGGTAAAGGAGCACCTCTGCGATTGTTATCTTTGGGTCACCGGATGTGTACCTCGTCCGGTGAAGCCAAAAGCTAGCGTTCTTAAGGGAATATTCGGTCGGTGACTTAAAAGATGATTTTTTTACCTATTTATCTATCTGCCCCTAGATGTTTTACTGCTTTCTTTGTAGTCCGGACATGCACTTTAGGGCATGCCTCCCAGGGAAAGGAACCCTTAACGGAACTATTCTCCCTGGAAGATGTTTCTTACTAACCTTGTAATATAACATAACTAGTTGGGCACTTGTCTGATAAAGCACTAATGACCCCTACGCCTGGTCTCCATGCATACCACGGTTGTTTCTTAAACAAAGAGGTATTCGGATACACTCCGGACTCTAGGGTCCCGAGGTCGAAGCGAAAAGGTCGGCAAAGACAAACGATCTACAATCCGGCTAGAAGGCATTTCACATGTCACTTTAAAGGATAACATACATTGTCAAATTTATCGATTGTATTCCTCCTCAATCCCGCCTAACAGGCTGTCTAGTTTACATCCCGTTGGGAAAATTTGGCAGCCAACTCTACTTGGCTGTATACTAAACTCACAAGGATCTCCTTCCGTCGGGCCCCACCGTCCAACTTCGCCATGTGGTTGGGATCCGCCTTCTTGTACCGCGTCTTCACCATGGCCCAAGCCTCCACGGCACCTTGACGGCAAGCCGAATCTTCCACAAATGGAAGCGCTGCCGCCTCCTCGCAGCTTCTTCGAAGCTCCCCGAGGCCCTCGTAGGGTGAGGTGGCCATAAAGCCCGAACGACGCCGCCATTGCTCGCCGAACTCGCTCGAGTAGCTGCAACAGTTCGGAAGTTGATCACCCGTTGATATGGGCATCTCCTCTCTGGGACGACCCGTGAGTATACCTACAAGACATATCATGTCAAAATATTTCCTCGCCAACTCTTCTTTTCAAAAGAGTTCGCCAAGCACTTACTATAAATGCCGCGACGAAGCCGCTGGTTCTCCTTAACTGAGCCGACAGCTCGGCCCGAGCGCCTTTCAGCTCTTCTCCGAGCTTGGCGTGGCATCCTCGAGTTTGTTCCTTTCCTCATGAACCCTATTCAGCACACTCTCGCTGCCTTTAGTCAAGGCGCAGCAATGCTTGCCTGTCCGGATCTTGTCCGCGGTACCGCAATGTCATTATTAGACTCAAGCGCACGCCACACAGCGCTTATATTTATTTATAAAAATGTGTTACCAGGAGGGGTCTTTGCGTCTCCTCCTGCAGCAGCAAGTGCGGCCTCAAGTTGGGCCTTGCAATCTTGCAGCTCCCGAGACAGTGGGCGTTCTTCTCGAATCGCAAGATTTTCAAATGATCCTTAAATCAGTTAGCATAACTACTTTAAGTCTCGAGGGCTACTGGTATATAAAACCATTGAAATTCCCTTACCCGTGTGTCTTTCACATACTGCTCCGTGGCTCTGGTAAAACCATCCTAAGCGGCACGGAGATGCGCGTCCCTCGCTAAAGGCATCCAATGCCTCGGGGAAAAGAACGCTCACGGCAATCGTCCGTGGCGCCTATGGTTCATGGCGCTCTCCACCTCGAGACTTGGTGGCGGACGATGCAGCCGGTGTCCTCCGCTGGAGAAGGATCCGCCCGCATCTCGCTTGCCTCCCCGGCCGGGCGATGGAGCCCGGCGGTGTAGGTTGGATCGGCGCCTCGCGCTCGCAGATCCGTGGCGCTTTTTCTCCTACAAAGATCATGAGCACTCAGCGCTTCTCGGGCGTTGCTCGAAAATTCAAATACGAAGCTATACCTTTGCGGCGACGTTTCCGCCCGCACCGCGCTCCTTTTCCGCCTGCTGGTCCGGACTGGCCTCTGATGGCCAGCCGCCGCGGGCTCGGCTTCCTGCCGTAAAGGCACTTCCTGCAAAATACCATCGTTCCCGAAGATTAGAAATGGGTAGGGAAGAGATAATGGTGTCCGGACTTCGGTCATGGTCACCTGGGAAGCCGGACTTAATCCGGGGTAGTCCGCCGTAATGGAGACCAAAGCATTGTCTATGCTGAGCTGGTGAAACACCCCGTCGATCAGCTCCACCTCGATGTCCGGGTCCTCTTCGGAGGCCGGATCTAGGGATCCTTCTGGATCCTCGGGTTGCGGAGCAGGACTCACCATGTCCTCCACAGTCCGGCGTAGATCCTGCGCCGAAGACATAATGTAAGAAGCTTAAACTTCGAAAGCATGGGTTGAGCCCTTCAAGGTATTCACTTACCCATCCTCTAGGGTTGATCATGGAAAACCCATTCAAAGGGTTCGTTCAAAGGAAATCCTCCTTCTCCCCCTTGTACAGGCTGGACAGGATCTCCACCAGATCCTCGGTCGAATCCGGCCCTTTGAGGCCGTGGCCGGTGGCATCGTCTTCCCGCTGAAATCCCACATGGGGTGGCCTCTCAGATTGCAATGGCTGTACCCTCACTTGATGCATGTCGCCATGACTCGATCATGGTCAAGCGGAATGGGCCATTAATCTTATTCGCCCATCGTAATGGACGCTCTTGTCTTCCTCCAATCGGGGCTCATGAGCGCCACCGAGGCGTTTCTTCAAGGGAGCAGACTAAACTCCGGAGGCCGATCCGAACTAGGTCTCGCAGCGAGCTGCCTCCTATATAAAACCACTCCAAGGGCCAGTCTTCGGACGCCCTCTTGGGAGTACCGGATAGGTATCCGGTTCCGGCGATGCGCCATATTTCGGCGCCGCCCACTTGATATATAGACCCCTCGTAAGAACGGGGTACGAGGCAGAACAGCCTCTTCCACAATGCAAAATGGGGCTCGATGCCCAGGAATAGCTCACAAAGAGCTACATAGCCCGCGATATGCAGGACAGAGGCGGGCGTGAGGTGGTGGAGCTGGAGTCCGTAGAACTTCAGGAGCCCGTGGAGGAACGGATGTATTGGAAATCCGAGTCCCCTTATCAGATAGGGGACAAAGCATACTCGCTCCCCCTTATTGGGGCTTGGAGTGTCCTCCGCCTGCCTCCCACCTTGATAAGTAACCAGTCCAGCCCGGACTGGGACCATGAAGGCCGGAGGGAGAAATCCCCCCGTTTGGAGCTTCACTAGCTCATTGTGCGAAATAGAGCACCTCCTCCAATTCCCGGCGGTGGGCTGGGAGCGTGAAGAAGAGCCGTCGATGATCCATGATGGAATGGATTTCTAGGTCAAAGGCGCTCGATGGAGTATTCATGGGGAGGAAGACGGTGTGGTTTGGATCTGGATTCTTGCCTCTTTTATAGGCGGACGACTCGCACGATTAGGGGTGAAATGCAAAGACACCACTGCTTTTCGCATTCGATGCGACGCGTGGAAGAGGGCCATTATTTGGCGAGAAGCCGAGGAACACAATATTCAAGATGAAGCCGGACAATCGCTCGGCGTACATGGAATTTGAAGGAGAACCCGCCTTGCAACGCCAAGACTATAAACACGCCGGACTTATCGCCATTGAAGCCTGGTTCGGGGCTACCGAGGAGTCTGGACTAGGGGTGTCCGGACAGCCGACTATAATTATCCGCCGGACTCCAAGACTACGAAGATACAAGATTGAAGACTCCGTCCCGTGTCCGGATGGGACTTTCCTTGGCGTGGAAGGCAAGCTTGGCGATACGGATATGTAGATCTCCTACCATTGTAACCGACTATGTGTAACCCTAGCCTCCTCTGGTGTCTATATAAATCGGAGGGCTTTAGTCCGTAGGACAACATACATTACAACAATCATACCATAGGCTAGCTCTCAGGGTTTAGCCTCCTTGATCTCGTGGTAGATCCACTCTTGTACTACCCATATCATCAATATTAATCAAGCAGGACGTAGGGTTTTACCTCCATCAAGAGGGCCCGAACCTGGGTAAAACATCGTGTCCCTTGTCTCCTGTTACCATCCGCCTAGACGCACAGTTCGGGACCCCCTACCCGAGATCCGCCGGTTTTGACACCGACAGTCTACCACTAGTGGTTGAGAAACGCCTCCGTGGTCTTGTCTCAAAGGGAGAATAGGGTGAGCCTTCGTGGCGTTGGTGTGCCTTCGTGGTAACATCCATCCCTCTAACGGAGACTAGCTTCCCTACAAGGAAGTGAACATCGGCTTACATCCTCGTCTCCCGGAGTTGCGGTTATTCCTAACCTTAACTCTCTACTTGTGGTTACTTGTATCTTTACACTTGCATACATTATCTCTTGTTGCACTTACTTACATCATATTGTGCTTGCTTACTTATATGCTTGTGTTACTTGCTTAGTACTTAGTACTTAGTACTTACTAGCAATTGTTAGGCTCACCTTCATATTCCGTGATTATTCCTAAAATTGCTAAGTAACAATTAAAATTTGTAATTGTACCTATTCACCCCCCCTCTAGGTCCATCTCGATCCTTTCAATTGGTATCAGAGCCTCGTGCTCTATTCTTGTGGCTTAACCGCCCTAGAGCGAGATGAACCCGGATGGGACTCCACAGTTGTAGATCCTAAGGATAAAGGCGAGGCTTCCTCTGAAGTCAAGTCCTTTACGCCGGAGGATCTAGAACGGCCTTGCTAAGCAAAAAGAGGAGCATGATGCTTCTCTTGAGGCCTTGGTCCAAATGAGATTAGCCACGTTGTCCACGGTGCTTGCACCACTCTCGGTGGTGCCGCTTGAGGCCAACTGCGTTTACTCCATCACTTGGTCAACAACCTTCTAGCAATGAACACCCAGTGTTCCTTGGCTTTATGCAAGACCTCAGGTTGAGAAACCAAGATATAACCCTCAAGGCAAACCTCCTTTACTTAGTGCCACTTCCGATTTTGCTTTGTGGAGAGTTGCTATGCAGGATCATCTTCGACATGGAAACGATGAGATGCTGGAGATCTTGGAGTATGGCTATGATGTGGTTGATCCAAAGAACCCCACACCAAGAGAAATATATGACAAGAACCTCAATGACACTGCAATCATGTGTATAAGGAGAGGTATGGATGAAAAGCAAAGGAGACTGTTCATACACATCACAAGTGCCAAGGAACTATGGGAAAGTATTATACGATCCAAGACTGGCACCTCTACCCTCCGGAGTGCTCAATATGAAATTGCCAAGGGGCAATTGCAAAACTTTTGTATGGAGAAAGGTGAAACCCCAATCAACTCCATGAGCGCCTCATGACTCTCATCGCCGATATTGAGTCATGTGAGTGTGACAAGACACAAGATGGATTCAACATGACTAAAAGATTCCTTGTGGATAAATTGCTTCATGCTCTTGCTCCATATCACCATCAAATGGTGTGGGACATAAGACAACACCATACCTTCAAGGAAATGACTACAGATGACATCATATCCACCTGTCAACTATTTGAAGAGTCAAAGGCTAATGCCACAAAACATCTTGCCATGCATGGTTCCCCATCATCAAAGGTCAATCTTGCATTGAAGGCCAAGCATGTATGTGAAGATGAGCAAAGTGAAGAAGAAGAAGAAGATGATGATGATGAAGATGGTGATGAGATTGAATCCGACGAGGGTCCTTCATATGAAGACATGGCTCTCTTTGTCAAGAAGTTTAGCGCGGGAAAATTCAAGGGAAGATTCCAAAAGAAGAAAGTAAGAAAATGCTACAACTGTGAGGAAACCAACCACTTCTCAAATGAGTGCCCTTATGAGAAGAGAGAAGATAAACCAAGGTTTCCCAAGACCTTTCCTAAGAAGAAATTGCCAAATCCTTTGAACTCCAAGCTCAAGAAGAGAGATGTGAAAGCAATGGTTGCTCAAGAAGAATCCGATCCAGATGATGTTAGTGGTGTTGCCGGAGTTGCTCAAGATTCTCAAAACACATTGAGGCTAGTCAATAAGAGTGGTGAAGTTGTCACCTACAACTACATGGAGGATTACAAGGGCAACACTCACAAGTGCCTCATGGAGAATGCCATGGTAGAAGATGGAGAGGATCAACACTCTCCTGACAAGGTCAAGGTAACCCCACGATCAAACCCTCCTCTTTTCACTCCTCCTACTCCTAGTGATGAGTATCTTGATGCGGAGGATAGTTATGAGGATGATGATCTAAATGATCCTATGCTTGCTAAACTTAATAAGTTCATGTGCTCCCTCAAAGTAAAGAAGCTCACTATGTTTCAGATGCTTATGGAGATGGTGAGTAAGCACACCATCACCATTAAGGAACTCAAACCCTCGTCACCAAGAAAAGGAAAATGTGAAATCCTTGAGCGGAAAGTCCAATATGAGGAAACACGAAATGATGAACTATGCTTAAAAATTGGTGCAAATATTGATGTTCATACTAAAGATCTTTCCTCCTTGAAAAAGGCTATTGGCTCTTGTGAAGAGTTGATGAATGATAAAAGTAAGCTTATGAAGTCTCATGCTTCTCTCTCTAAGGATTGTGAGCTTCTATCCGTGTCCTCAAGACTAAGGAAGAAGAGCTCACCCTTCTTACAAAGAGTTTTGAGATGCTCAAACTTACTTATCTTGAAACTCTAGCAAAGGCTTACTCGTCTCCTATTATAAATGTTGATGCTTGTTCTACTAACTCTAGTAGTGATCTAGCATCTATTCTTGAGGAGAATCGCTTTCTCAAGGCTCAAATCGAGAAAGGGCTCATGACATGTGCTCAAGGGCAAAAGAACCTTAATGAGGTGTTGAGCCAACACAATGAAGTGTTCGCCAAAGAGGGACTTGGGTTTGACCCAAGCACAAGCAAGAAGAAGACGTCCTCTCAAAAGTGCACCACCCCTTTAAAAGAAACTTTTGTATGAGAAGGACACAATGAGAAAGGTAAGGTTGCTAGTGGGAAAGCCACAAGGGGCATGCCCACTCTCAACAAGCCAAAAGAGTTCATGCCTCCATCCTATGTACTTTGTAAGACTAAGGATGGAGAAGTTTATGCGAAGTTTGTTGGTCCTCGAAATGCATTTAGGTTTTACGCTATTTGGGTCCCTAAGTCACTTGTGACTAACTTGAGAGGTCCCATTGCAAAATGGGTTCCTCTAACCAAGTAATAATTGTGTGTAGGTTGGCTTCTCCGGTGGAGTGAAATGGGTGATTGATAGTGGATGTACAAATCATATGACCGGAGATAGCAAATTACTCTACGATTTCATGGAAGCTATTCAACCATTCATGAGCATTATGTTTGGTGGAGGTTCAAAAGGACAGGTACTCGGATTGGGCAAGGTGGCTATCACCAACGACATGTCTCTTGCAAATGTTATGCTTGTCCAATCCCTTAAATATCACTTGCTTTATGTTCGCCAATTGGCTTCTGTTGGTTATGATACACTTTTTGGACTAACGGATGTGAAAGTCTTTAAGAGAGATACTCTCGAAGTGGCCTTTGTTGGAGAGTTGGATGGCAACCTTTACATGGTTGATTTCTCGAAAGAGAGCACATTCCATGCAACTTGTCTAATGGCCAAGGCTGACAAGGGGTGGCTATGGCATCGCCGGCTAGCCCATGTCAGCATGAGAAATCTTCAAGATCTCTTAAAGGGGAATCACATCCTTGGACTAACCAATGTCTCTTTTGAGAAAGATCGTGTGTGTAGTGCATGCATAGCCGGGAAACAACATCAATCAAAACACCCACCCAAGAACATAGTATCTACTTCAAGGCCCCTGGAGCTCCTTCATGTGGATCTTTTTGGGCCTTCATGGGATAGTCTTGGTGGGAAAAAGTATGGGCTTGTCATTGTTGATGATTACTCAATATATACATGGGTGTTCTTCCTCAAGTCCAAGGAAGAAACGAAGATCACCTTCATTGATTTTGCCAAGCAAGCCCAACGCAAGTTTGACAAAGAAATCCGAGCAATAAGGAGTGACAATGGCTCTGAGTTCAAGAACTATACCTTGGAAGAATTTCTTAGTGATGAAGGGATTGAGCATCAATATTCAGCTCCATACACTCCTCAGCAAAATGGTGTAGCCGAACGGAAGAACCGTACACTTGTAGAATCGGCAAGGTCCATGTTGGATGAATACAAGTCACCACATAGTTTTTGGGCTGAAGTCACAATACCGCATGTCATGCATCAAACCGACTCTTCCTCCGCACTATATTGGAAAAGACTCCATATGAGCTTCTAACTGGAAACAAGCCAAATTTCAAGTACTTTCGTGTATTTGGGTGCAAATGTTTCATTCTCAACAAAAGAGAACGGTTAGGAAAATTTCAATCCAAAACAATTGAGGGTATATTTGTTGGGTATGGATCAAACTCTCACGCCTATAGAGTCTACAACAAATCCAATGGATGTGTTGTAGAAACTTGTGACGTGGTGTTTGATGAATTTAATGGCTCCCATGGGGAGCAAGTTGATCTAAGTGATGTAGGTGAAGAAGATTCTTCTCAAGACATTTTGAACATGGGTGTTGGTGCACTTCTTCCTATGGAACAAGAACCTCATGATGATGAAGAAGAAGATGGAGGTCTCACGCATCATCAAACTACTTCAACATCCATACCAATACAAGTTCCTAGTGTTCAACCAATACCCTTAGCCCAGGTTGATGAGGTTGATCAAGTCTCACTTAATGATAATCATCAAGAACAAGATCATCATCAAGAGCAAGAACAAGAAAGTCCAATCATGGATGACGAACCTCAACAAATGCAACATGAACAAGAAGATCTTCCTCCACACGTGAATGATCCATATGTTGAAGATGTAGATGATGGAAATGAAGTTGAACCTCGTGAAACCCTCACCTCCATCATGCCTCGAGTGGCCGGTCGTGTTGATGTTGACAAAATCCTCACCGGCATCTCAGAAGGTAGAGTCACTCGTAAACATTTGACAAACTTTTGTGCTCACTTCTCGTTTGTGTCTAGTATTGAACCACTCAAGGTACAAGAGGCATTGATGGACAATGATTGGCTTGTTGCTATGCAAGAAGAGTTGAACAGTTTTGAACGCAACCAAGTGTGGTCACTACTCAAGAGGCCGTCCACCAAGCACAATGTCATTGGAACAAAATGGATTTTCAAGAACAAGCAAGATGAAAATGGTGTCATCATCCGCAACAAGGCAAGGTTAGTGGCACAAGGGTACTCACAAGTTGAAGGTTTGGACTTTGGTGAGACCTTTGCCCCCATTGCCTGTCTTGAATCCATTTGCATTTTACTTGCTTATGCCGCTTTCAATGGTTTTACATTACATCAAATGGATGTGAAGAGTGCTTTCCTTAACATTCCTCTACAAGAAGAAGTATATGTAGGGCTGGGCGTTCGGTTAATATGGTTATTACGGTTCGGTTTATACGGTTTTTTATAATTTCGGTTTTAGAGAAATGGCAACCGAAATAATCAAACAAAAATTAGCAACCGAACCATATTAACCTAAATATATCGGTTCGGTTTATTCAGTTAACCGGAAAACCGAAGTATGTGCACCAATCTGAGCCAACACTTATATGAGCAGCTATTTGCATTGCACAAAATATACAATAATAATCACAGGAGCTAGCAACCTTAACAAAAATATGAATATGATAATTAAAATGTCACATCGTTGGCTGTAATGAAAGACACAACTTTGCTATATATATAAATGGATAGTGAATAAAGTCTCACGTACGTAAATATATCAAATAGTCTCACTTATGTAGCAGCAATAGCAAATAGCATAATTCTTATTTCTCACACACAAGTGGAGGAAATCAAACAAAAGGCTATCAAATAGCTGACTGGTGACATAAACGTGAATAAATGGGACTTCATCACAGGAGCAAGGCTTGAAGATCTCAGATCTGCAGTACTACTTCCATGGCTCCATACGGCAACCTTGCCGGACGCAAACATATGAGGATTTTGTACAATAAATTTATTAGCATACCTCAATAGCAACTGCATGAAAAAGATGTATATTTTGAACCTGATAGGCTGTAACTAATAGGTAGTAAAGTTATCAAGAAACCGCACCATGTTTAGGAAGTACGATCATCCATGATGACCGAATTATCCTTATTGGAGTTGTTCTTTGAAATATTGAGCCCATTTATTTCTTCAAGCAATGCTGAAAATATAAGTAAATGATATTTAATTCATGAGTGGCATGGGAGAAATCTAACAAAAATAACTCAAGTAAATTATTGACTTACCTTCCTCTAGCTTAGTTAATTCTGCAGTGTCCTCTTCATCATTTACAGCAATAGACCCCTCAACCAATCTTGTGTGCAGACAAGTGCTTGGACCATGAATGGAGTTAAGGAGCTCCTGAATGGATCTAAAATACGACCACCAGTGGAAGGCCGACTCAGATGCAACCGTAGATATAGGAATTGCTAAAACATCACGGGCCAAATGTGATAATACTGGAATCTAGAAGAATTGACCTTCCACCACTCACGAATGTCAAACTTGCTGCCATCTTGTTCATTCTCCTCGGAAAGGTACTTCTCAAGTTCAGATTTACTAGCAGTAATTCCAAAAGTGCTCGTCCTCATCTTTTGAGCAATCAAGGACTTCATTAAACTTGTGCCACGGGCTTCAGGTTCTTGTGCTACATTGGACGGATGCACTTTATCACTTGGAGCATATATCTTTCCATATTCTTCAAATAACTCGTGAAGCGTCTTACTGATTTCAGTCCAAACTATCTGCCCTTGGGTCTCACCAAACATTTCCGAATAGCTATCTTTATGTAATTTGACAACTTGTACCTTGGATCAAGAGAAACCGCAATAAAAATAAGGATGTTGAAGCTTTTATGATCCCCCAATATTTATTGTACTTAGCTATCATCCTCTTAGCCATGTCCTTACGCAAAGAATCTTCAATTTCACACCATTGCCGCAACAAGATGATAACATCAGCTATCTCATGAAAAAATATGTGAGCAGTACAGTGTAGCGACGCGGAAACACGGACAGTAAGCTTGTAGAAGTGTTCCAAAAATTCTGTCATCTTTCTTGCATTATCCCAATCTGCGGCTTCTGGAACTCCCGGACCTTTCTCACCATTTAAATCAAGTGCATAGTACGGGTCCTCATCAGCATACCTATAAAAAACTTGCTCATACGTTGCTGCAGCTCTCAACATAAGGTATATTGAGTTCCATCTAGTAGGCACATCCAATGACAAAAAGGCTTTACTTTTAACTTTCTCTAGTTCAACACATTTCTTAAACCTTGTAATTCTAGCAGGGGAGTTCTTCACAAACTTTACAGCGAGCTCGCACACGTGCCACTGAAAGGTCGATTTCCTTTAGTCCATCAGTAACTACCAAGTTTATAATATGTGCAGCACATCTCATGTGAAAATACTTCCCTTCAGCAATACTACTTTTGGCTTTATTCATAACCCTCCGGTATAATTTATAGCACCGTCACTAGGAGAAGCATTGTCAACAGTTATTGTGAAAACTTTATCAAGCCCCCAATCTACCAAGCATCTCTCCAAGTCCTTCCCAATGTCCTCCCCTATGTCCCTTTACTAAGAAAAGCCCAATTATCTTCTTTTGTAGCTTCCAGTCACCATCAATGAAATGTGCTGTAACACACATATAGTTCTGCTTCTGGGCAGATGGCCATGTGTCAGTGGTGAGGCATACTCTTTCGCATGATTCCTTAAAGATTTTTTCAGCTTCTGTTTCTGCACATTGAACATGCTAACAACTTCCCTAGTAGTTGTTCTCCTAGACGGCACATTGAAACGTGGGCATGCCTTGGACATAAACTTTCTAAACCCTTCTTTCTCAGAAAATGCAAAAGGGAGCTCATCTGTAATAATCATTTCAGCAAAAGCTTTCCTAAGCATTTCAGGATCAAACCTCCAAGCAGTAAGTGTGCACTTGCTACCATCCCCTTCATTTCGTGTAGCTTGCAAAGTAGGCTGCTTATCATCTTTGTTCCTATTAGGATTCTTCTTGCATATCTTTAAATGAGAATTTAGGGCAGATGTACCATTGATTTTGTTTCACATTTAAGCTCACGTTTACAGTAGTTGCACTTGCCCCTCTTCAAAACATCTCCCTCTATGATCTTGGTGAAACTATCCCAGACCTCTGATCTTGGTTCCATCTCTTTCCTTTTCTTGGGCATCACCACTTCCTTCTTAGCATTCTCCGATGCATCCGGCTGCTGCCCATTATTCTCAGCATTCTGCTCTCCCTCTGTGACCACCGCTAAGCTCTCATATTCTTGATTGGCAATGTCTTCATTTGGTTCTGACATCTACAAATTGGAAAATAATATGATTAGTCACTGTTCAATTTGGTTAAGCAAACAACTGTACTGTGTATAAAACATAAGATCATGTGGAACATGAAAAGTATTATATAAGGGAGAATACATGTGATGTCTCTAAGTGTGCAGCTTTCATTTTGTACCATTTTTAGGGAATTTGATACATATTATATATGTTTGTTTTAGACTGCTAGATGGATTCACCCCAGGAGCTATATACCTACAATTGCAAGCTAGCCTAAGGAAGCTAGCACACAGGCACCTTAATTGATTTTCCAGCCGCCTTGCGCCCCGTCTAGCTGGTACGTACTCACGTATCTAGAAGCATTTTGGCTTATGTCTAAGAACATATGGATCAGAATAAGCACATGCACTAAACCATAGACTAATAAATAATTTGTTCCATTACGCACGCACACTGCACATGTACACGAGAAGATCTATGGATAGAAATCGTACAAGTACTTGCTGATACACTAGCTCTCATGCAATCGTTCCATGCAAAACAATACTAAAATATTCCTACTAGTAGTAGATCAAACTGATCACTTGCATGGAGTTACGTTCGTAGTGTACTAGGTACTTGTACTGAGATTTGAGAGATTAGAACTTGGAGAAGCTAGCAGGCGGATGGCTTATGTCCGTCTCAACCACAGAATTTGTTGCTGACCGCCGAACGCTGACTCGCCGGACTGCCGGAGCCGACTCGATGAGTGGCTGATCTGGCGTCTAGGTTTGGAGAGGAGAGGGTGCCGCCTGACGAAAGGATCGAGCGATGGGCGGTGACTAGGGTTTCACGTACATGTGAACGTCGGATGATTTATATCTATACATTATCGAGGCTGTTGGGCCGAAGGACAAATGGGCTGCGCTCAACCGCTCACAGGTCACAGCCACAATCACGTACGGGTGGGGTGGCCATCGTAAAAAACAACGGTTTCTTCGGTGATTTCGGTTTGTGACCGCATGAACCCGAAGTTGCACCGAACACCGAATAGAAAATAAAATTGCCACAGAACCAAAAAACCATACACCGAATAAACACATAAATCGGTTATATCGGTTCGGTTCGGTCCGGTTTTTCGATTTTCGTGTGAGTGTGCCCACCCCTAAGTATATGTGTTACAACCACCCGGGTTCGTTGATCCCTTTCACAAAGACTATGTGTATGAACTTCATAAGGCTATGTATGGCCTCAAACAAGCACCTCGTGCTTGGTATGATCATTTGAAGAAGTTTTTACTCGATGATGGTTTTGTGAGAGGGGTAATCGATCCCACTCTTTTTACTAAGAGGGACAAGGGTGATTTGATTCTATGCCAAATCTATGTTGATGACATCATTTTTGGTTCTCCTAACATTCATTTGTGCAAGAAGTTTGCGGATTCAATGACCAAGAATTTTGAAATGTCACTCAATACGGATTTGAAGTTCTTTCTCGGATTTCAAATCAACAATTTCAAGAAGGAATTTTCGTATCTCAAGCAAAGTACCTCAAGGATATTCTAGAAAAATTTGGTATGTCTGACGCTAGTCCATGCAAGACACCCATGCCAACCAAAATCACTCTCACTAAAGACACAAATGGTACTCCCTTCGACCCATCTACTTACCGCTCTATGATTGGTGCATTGCTTTATCTTTGTGCATCTAGACCAGACATCATGTTCAGTGTATGCATGTGTGCTAGATTTCAAGCTTTCCCTATGGGAAGTCATCATAAGGCGGTTAAGCATATTCTTAGATACCTTGTTCACACCCCAAAGTTGGGCCTCTGGTACCCCAAGGATGCTAAGTTTGATCTCATTGGGTACACGGATGCGGATTGGGCTAGAGACAAAGTGGATCGTAAGTCCACATCCGGTGCATGTTAGTTTCTTGGACTATCATTGGTGAGTTGGTCCTCGAAGAAACAAAATTGTATTGCTCTCTCTACCGCAGAAGCTGAATACATTGCTGCCGCCAGTTGTGCAACTCAGTTGTTATGGATGAGGCAAACTTTGAAGGATTACGGTATCACCTATAGAAATGTGCCTCTTTTGTGTAATAATGAAAGTGCCATCAATATTGCTGAGAACCCCAAAGATCATCTCCGCACCAAACACATTGATATTAGGTATCATTTCTTGAGAGATCATGTTGAAAAGGGTGATATTCACATTGATCACATTGGTACAGATTTTCAACTAGCAGATATCTTCACCAAACCTCTAGATGAAGCAAGGTTACACGACTTAGGCATGAACTTGGTATCTTGGAGCTTGACAACATTATGTGAAATCTAGTACCCAGTCATGCATGAATCTAATGTCTTGTCATGATGTAGGCATATACTTTGGGGGAGACATTCAATTCATGAATGTTCTCGCCCTACTCAATGCATAAAAAGAACCAACATTCTCAAAGTATCCATGGGTCTAGACCTATGGTGCTTTAACATGATGGAGTAGTGACTATGCACTCGAAGTTCAAGTCTTCCTGTGTCATGTCATGTCTACTCAGACATTGTGGCATTAGCCACCACTTGTAGTATATGGCTATGAGTGAATAAGGTAAGATACGAGTTACTACATAAATAAGTTTTACTGTGAAAAAAAATGCCTTTCTCCTCATCATGATCAGCACCTGCATTCTTGCCTCCTGTCAAAACGTCTGGCGTCGGACGTCCGTAGGTTCCGGACGTCCGTGTATTCTGCTCTATTTACCTTCGACCGGTCGTCCGGCCTCTCCGGACGTCCGTAAAATCCACTCTGGTTCCCTTAAGTTCGCCTAGACGATGAAGCTCCGGACGTCCGTCCGTTTCCGGATGTCCGGATGCATATGTGACTCCGGTTGTCCGTAGGCTCCGGACGTCCGTACGTTTTTTACTGGGCTCTATTTATACTGCGCCGTAGGTTTTGTCAACCAACCACATCCTCTTCCCTTGTTTCACCGCCGCCGCCGCCACTGCTCCTACCGTCCGGCCCATCCTCGTAGCCGCCCGCCGCCGTACCCCTCGCCGGGCCCCGCCGCGGATCTGCGACTCGCCGATCGGCCCATCCAGCCCGTTCTGCTCGGAGGTTCTCTCCCCGGCCAGTCCGTCGACCCCCTGCTCCAGCCCGCCGCTCGGCTCCTCCGTGCTCTTCCTCTCAAGGTAGGGCACAACCTTCCCTCCCCCCTCCTCATGCATTCACCCTGATCTATGGAGGGGTGTTGACATGTGCCTTCTTTATCCCCTAGGTCATGATGCCTCGGTCCAAGCACTCCGCTCGAAAGCAAGTCACCGGAGGGCCGGCTCGTCTGTCTCGTCATGGTGGCTCCCATGACTCCCAGGAGGAAGATCGCCCTCGGAAACGTGCCGCTCGTCCTCCCAGCTCGTCCAGTGTTTCCTCTTCGGAGGGGTCGGATTTTGAGGATGAACTTAAAGAGATGCCGATGGTCGGCGTCCGCGTCACTGCCCCCAAGCCCGGCACTCGTCATCCAACCTTTCAACCTCCTCCTCCTCCGGTGCAACCCCACGGTGATTCCCGTCACATCTACATTGAGCCTCCACTGTCACTAGGCCGTCAAGTTAAGCGTTTCAACGAGGTCCCCAAATCTTCATATCTTAAATTGCGTCATGATGTAGATCAATTCACTATTGTCAGGGATTCTCAGGATAGTCGCTTTCGCACAAATGTCCAAGCCGACATCTTCACCACGATTGTCATCCCTAAAGGCTTGTCACTTCACGTTTGCATTGATGTTGAGCACATTCACACTCATCCGGAGAAATATCCGGGAGCCATTGAGCTCATTGAGTCGTCAAATCTAGCTGCTCCATTCGCCTTTCAACATGATTTTAACCACGCTGCCATCCATCAGTTTTATGCCACATGTTACTTTGCTCCTAATCACACTGTCACATGGATGAGTCCCGACACTGCACTCACAACATCTTATGCTCAGTTTGTCACTGCACTTGGATTTCCCGACACTGGGTTCAAAATCCACAAGGATGACCCCAACCATAAGCCCAAAGGCATTATGGTCTCATGCAGATCTTCTTAGACCCATATCATCTTTGTCTAGCAATCGAGAAACAAAAGGGTCTAAATCAAGTCTCGATTTGGCGTTTTCCATTCAACATCATTTATCAGTGTGTCATCCGCACCATTTATCCCAAGATGGGTGACAAGGGCTCCTGCAGCAGCTACTGCATTGATCTCATGCATCGCCTCTTCACATCTCCTAAAGGGAAGATAAATGTTCCACACTTTCTATGGCATGAGATCCTCCTTGCTAGCTTCCAGCACAAGCGGGCTTTTCCTCATGCACCTTTTATTCAGGCATTTATCAAGAGTGTCGCTCCCTTTCCCATTGCACGCACTCAGATACATGAGAGATGGGTCATCCCACCTCACATGGTGGCTGACCATGTTCCTCCTCCTCCCGCTACTGCTAGTCGCACCACCGCTAGTTTTCCTTCTTCCGCCACTCCGTCTACTTCTTCCAGCTCCGCACCTTTTGGTCGCATCTCTCGCTTTCTTGGGAAGGCTCACTCTGCTATGATGAAGATGTTTACCTTTCATTGCACCCAAAACCACACCGTTGTCACACGCTTGGTCACTTCCAAGAATGCTCTGAAGGCTCGTCTGTGAGACTCCGGAGTTTACGATGTAAGTGACGATGAACGTCTTCCTGATGCTCCACCTTCTGATTTTGGTTTTGCTTCGGGTTCCGAGTGGGCTGACTTTCTTGATGAGGCTGGTGGCAGTGGTGTTCATCATGATGATGATGAGGATGATCTTTAAGGCTGTTATGTCATTCCCCCTAGTTCTTTTCTTTGGATACTTGATGCCAAAGGGGGAGTAGGCTCCATATGCATGTTACTCTAGCTCATTATGTAATCGAACCTATGTTATGAATAGTTTGTTGAACTATGTTGTTATGAATAGTTTGTTGAACTATGTTATGAGTTTGTTGAATCTGAGATTTGGTGGATCTATATGGAGTGTAACTCTTGATTATCGTGGCATCAGTGTGAGGGTGAGCCCTCATCATTTTTGTGTTAATAGTATCTGTGGTATCACTTTGAGGGGGAGCTCGCTCGCTACTCATTCTTATTATGGTTATTGAGCTCCACAACAAATACTTCCGATTACTATTATGAGCATGCATATGAGTTGTCATCAACTACCAAAAAGGGGGAGATTGAAAGTGCAATCATGCCCTTAATCATATTTTGATGTTGATGACAACACATATGCTCGGGACTAATCATGTTTATCAAGTATATCTCAGGATTATGTTCTAAAGACCGTGTGCATGGATCATGACTAGGGACAAAAGCATATAACTCAAGAATGGAGATACAAGATGTTGACTTCATTTATGGTTTGTTCTTAGGAATAGGGATCCCGCACTATTAAGAGGGGATCGATGGATCTGTGAAAAACTTGCTCAAAAGTTGCTATCTATATACCTTGCTTTCGGACGTCCGGTGTTTTACGGACGTCCAGTCCTTCCTGATTGCCCGGACGTCCGGACACTTCCGGACGTCCGACACTTCCACAACAGAGACATTTTTACGGATGTCCGGAACCCTCCGGACGTTCGACACTTCCACAACAGAGACATTTTTACGGATGTCCGGAACCCTCCGGACGTCCGACACTTTCACATCAGAAGCATTCTTACGGATGTCCGACTCCGGTCGGACGTCCGTATCCTGTACACTGGATTGTGGGTCACACTTTTCACAGCGGCCGGTCGTCCGATGACTGTCGGACGTCCGGACCCATTTGGGCCTCCGGACGACCGACGTTCTCCGGACGTCCGGCCATCCTGTACCCCAAACGGTCACTTTTTCCCACCTCCTATATATACACCCTTCCCTCCCACGGGATAGGGTTGACCATTCACTTTGAGCCTCACAAGAACACTCCTCACTCTCTCTCTCATTCATCCGCACTAAATCCTAGATTCCCAAGCGTTCTAGGAGCATTTTGAGAGAAGTTCTCCAATCAAGTGATAGATCCACTTCTTCCCCTTCTTTGCACCAAAGGAATTCGTTACTTGAGCAAGTTTTGAGCATTTCCCCATCGGTCTTGTTACTCTTGGAGGTTGGAGACTCCTAGGCGGTAGGAGTCATCCGGAGAGGAATCGAACTTTGTGATTACCCTCGGAAAAGTTTGTGAGGGTTTGGAGACCACCCCAAGGTCTACCACTGGTGGTTGAGAAATGCCTCCGTGGTGTTGTCTCAAAGGGAGAATAGGGTGAGCCTTCGTGGCGCTGGTGTGCCTTCGTGGTAACATCCATCCCTCTAACGGTGACTAGCTTTCCTCCAAGGAAGTGAACATCGGCTTACATCCTCGTCTCCCGGAGTTGCGGTTATTCCTAACCTTAACTCTCTACTTGTGGTTACTTGTCTCTTTACACTTGCATACATTATCTCTTGTTGCACTTACTTACATCATATTGTGCTTGCTTACTTATATGCTTGTGTTACTTGCTTAGACTTAGTACTTAGTACTTACTAGCAATTGTTAGGCTCACCTTCATATTCCGCATTATTCCTAAAATTGCTAAGTAACAATTAAAATTTGTAATTGTACCTATTCACCCCCCCTTCTAGGTCCATCTCGATCCTTTCACCCCCGATCTTGAATCTTGGTGGAGGAGATGCATTTGAGGACGGACGAAGCTCCCCATGGTGCGAGGTGGCCGGAGGATGCAAGATTTGTCAGAGATTTGGGGAGGGGCGGCGGCGGAATGGCGGGCGCGCACGGAAATTTCCCTCCCGCCAAAATGAGTGTGGGATAGATGAAACCACAAAGGAGGGGAAAACACAAGATTTGACAGCCGAAGGACGATTTTTAGAGCTCGCCGTAAAAAAATTGCAGGATAGCTGGATATACGTATCCTGTTCGGGACGTTTTTCGGCCCGGTGCCATATATCGGCGGTTGATTTGCGGGTTGGGAGGATATAGCGGCTCTAATGCTCTTAGGGCAACTCCAATGTGACAAAAACGGACACACTGTGTCTATGGACAGCGGATATACGTTTGTCCAACTCGATGCACAAAACGCGCGCACAAGTTTAAATAGACAATTAAAAAAGACAAATGAAATTCATGTACACATGATTATATTTGTTGAATTTCAATATATTTATAAAAAAGTCAAAATTTAAAAAGTTTAACTAAACCAAGAAATTCAAACTAAACCTAATAAAGTAAACTAAAAGGGGTATTGTGCGGTGACCTCGTAGGCAAGCCCTCAAGGCCGTTGGCACCTCCGTCGTCGTTCCTTCCATCGTTGCCACTAAAAATTTAATCAAGGACGTGTATATGATGCTGCCCAAGGGTTTTGTCTATCCGAAGAATTGCGCCTTTAAAGGATGCTAGAGTACCCGCCTCCTGAAGATCATCTACGCTTGCACCTTCGGATGTAACATTGTAGATGTGTTGAACATCAGATCCATCGTGGGTCATTTTTTACAGTGTTCACTGTTGGGGGATTGATTCTGAGCCACGGGAAATCCTTCAAAACCCCGGTTTGAGCTCTAAGGGCTTGGTTCACGTCTACGAGGCTTCGAGCTAGGCAAGTCAAAAACAGAGTGAGATACTCAGGTTCGGGCGACCGTGCGGTGTAAAACCCTACTCCTGCTTGGTCGAATTTCTTGTGGACATTGCTCTTGGAGCTACAAGATGAGCTAGAGCTCTTGGGGGTCTTCAATGGTGCAAAGAGTTGATCATCTGCTACAGTGGCCGCACTCCCCCTTTTATAGGTGCCTTGGGCATCTTCCTTGAAAATATGAGCGGGAAAGGGCTACCAAAGGGCGTCAATTTTGAAAGGGGACAGGCGCTGGTGCTTATCCTTACAAAAGGCGGTCTTCGCCTACTAAAGTGTTATCCATGATGCATAGGGGGATCCACGATGATCTCCGTCCCGCCACACCACTGTCTTGGTCTTCTTTCACCAAAGCGGAAGGCTTTGGGACTTGCTTTGGGGGCTGGTAGGCGCAGCTGCTCCCTTAGCATGAAAGGGGAAACTGCCTCGGCCGCACAGGCTGGCGCTTGCCACGATGATGTTACCCATGTGATGGGCACGTGACCCGCGCCGCGCGGACCCCTCGGGAGGCCTCACAGAATGGCGCCTCGCAAGGGGGGCCTCACGAGGCCACTCAATGTAGTGGTGGTCTTGATGAAGTCCTTCGATGGGAGGCCCCTCGCGGGGCTACTGGCTTCGTGGCGCCCGCTGGTGGGCAAGCTGAGTTGGCCAAGGGGCCCTTCCTAGATCGTAGGTAGATGGACCGTGGTACCTTGGTTCTCACTGGGCCGACAGTAGCCCCTGGGCCCGCGACACACATGTTCCGCCCGTTGAGGAACGAAACAACGCGGGGCCTAAGACTATTGGGCCCAGGCAGGGACGCGTGGCAGCACGACGGGACGGGGACACCCCCACATCCCCACGACGTCTCGGTAACTGCGGCTCTAGCATAAAACTGCCCGCGCGGGGCGCCGGTGCCATCATTGCCTTCTCGCACGCCTCGCCTCCTTGTGCACTGCTCCTCTGCTCCTTCTTCCTCCTGCGCCCAATCTGCCTCATCTTTCCCCCATCGCCATGGCTCCCAAAGCAGCCAAGAAGTCCACCGCTGCGAAGGGCAAGGGGCCGACGGAGCCGGCGCTGATGAGGTCCTCCATCTAGGACGAGCAGGGCTTGGCCATGGCGTGCTCGATGGTGGCCGGTGCTCATAACGAATGGGGGGAGGGGGCACATGCATCTGGATAGCTTGGCTGCCGCCGGAGGAGATGGAGGAATCGATGATCCTCACCTTCTTCCGCTCCATCTTTGCGAGCCTGGTGCCACCCTTCTCCGACTTCCTCTACCCATCCTCAGCCATTATGGGATTCATCTCCTGCACCTGCAGCCCAACTCTGTTCTCCTCCTCGCCATATTTGCCTACCTTTGTGAGGGCTTCCTTGGAGGGCTGGCGTCAGTGGCTCTCTTCAGGAACTTCTACAACATGCGGATCACCACGGGCCACCAGCGCTCGGGGTGCGCCTTGTTCCGTCTTAACGACAAGATGGCCGACAACATTATCGACATGAAGATTCTAAAGAAGGTTGAGGGCTACAGGTCACGCTAGGTCTATGTGGACGCCAAGCTGTTCAACCCTCTCCTATAGATCCCAACCGCGGCTGCCGAGAAGGGTCCCGGGTGGGAGCACTACGAGATCGTCTACATGAGGTTGAGGCCGCTCATGAAGAGGATGGCAGAGGTGAAGGCCGCCAAAGTTACGACAACGATAGTGGTGAAGGAGTTCCTGCACCGGTGCATCACGCCCCTCCAAGCGTGCTCATGTACAGTGTAGGAGAGCTCCAGCGTCGAGGACCAGATGCGGCCGGCCAAGGAAAACCATGAGACATCGGAGCTGCATGAGATCGTGAGGGTCTTGTTCCCCACAGATGTGGACAACCTCCCTAAGGACATATACTCGGTGTCGTGGAATTGTCACGTCAGATGTCCTAGTGAAAGGACTTAGTCGTGGAGCCATCGCAACTAGGAAGCTTGAAGGGGTTAACCAGGACAAGAGACACAAGAAGTTTATACTAGTTCGGCCCCTTATGGTGAAGGTAAGGCCTACGTCTAGTTGGGTTGGTATTGCTTGATGTTTCGACGACTAGGGAGCGAGATACGCTATGCCCGGTTCTCAATGAGTTGTTTCTTGCCCTAAGCCGCCAGCAGGTCATCCCCTTATATACACGGGTGGACGCCCTGCGGCCTATGGAGTCCCGGCCGGCTCATAGACAGTGTCCGGCTCGGTGACTAGTTAAGTCTACCTTATGTTACAAGTCATATCATCATGGCGGTTTACCACTATGGGCCTTAAGCCGCCTGTGGGCCTTAGACCCTTTATTGAACCGCCATCTTCATGCTTGGTCTTGGGCTTCTTTCTGATGAGTCTTCTTTGCGTAACCCGGCCCTCCTGGGCGGCTTACACAAATAGTTATATCCCCAACATTAGGCCCCAGATTGATTTGAACCGGTTCATGTCAATCTTAAAATACCTTAAGAAATAAGTGTCGGTGTCAAAACCGGCGGATCTCGGGTAGGGGGTCCCGAACTGTGCGTCTAGGCGGATGGTAACAGGAGGCGAGGGACACAATGTTTTTACCCAGGTTCGGGCCCTCTCGATGGAGGTAATACCCTACGTCCTGCTTGATTAATATTGATGATATGGGTAGTACAAGAGTAGATCTACCACGAGATCAAGGAGGCTAAACCCTAGAAGCTAGCCTATGGTATGATTGTTGACATGTAATGTTGTGTCCTACGGACTAAAGCCCTCCGGTTTATATAGACACCGGAGAGGCTAGGGTTACACAGAGTCGGTTACAATGGTAGGAGATCTACATATCCGTATTGCCAAGCTTGCCTTCCACGCCAAGTAAAGTACCTTCCGTACACGAGCCGGAGTCTTCAATCTTCTATCTTCGTAGCCTAGGAGTCCGGCGGATATCGATAGTCTGGCTATCCGGACACCCCCTAGACCAGACTCCCTCAGTAGCCCCTGAACCAGTCTTCAATGATGATAAGTCCAGCGTGCATAATGTTCGGCATTGCAAGGCGGGTTCCTCCCTTGAATAATCCGGAGAAGATAATGAACACCAGGATAGTGTCCGGCTCTGCAATTTCCACATTCCAAACGTAGAGAGAATAAAATACACACTTAGTTCAATCTGGCCGACGATACGCATGCGTGATATCACACCGCAGCCAAGCCCTTGTTTGAATCGCTTTTATTATTCCGCCAAAGACGCTTAGCTAAGCGGTTTTTGGTACGCCCCGTCAAGTAGAGATCGTGTTCCCTTTATTCCGGGATCCTCATCAATACGCGTGGGTAACCCAACCGCTCCTGCCGCCACGCCTCCTCTATCGAAGGGGAATCTCAAACGGTCACGAGACGACCCTTGGTATTATTTCCCTTTATAAGAGGACCAAGGCCTGTCCTTGTCTTTCAACCTCGCATCGAATCTTTCCTCTGCTCCCGGTTCCAACACCAAGAGCTTCGACTCGAGCGCCGGATCCACAAGAATGTCCGCCCGACCTCCGGGGCGGTGGGTGCCCTCCTCCGCCACGGAGGAGGACATATTGAAGTTGCGGGAGGCCAAGCACCGCCCACGGTTTCGCGACAGGTTGCTCGCCTGGCAGGCCATGCCAGCCTCGAGCCCGGCGAATCGTTGTTTCGATCTCACCTCCGTCGGGGATTGGGTTTCCCGAAGGATCCTTTCGTGAGGGGGCTCCTGTTCTTCTACGGGCTGGACTTCCACGACTTGGCCCCGGAGTCCATCCTCCATATCTCCGCATTTATCATTGTCTGCGAAGCCTTCCTCCGCGTCATCCCCCACTTAGGCCTGTGGCTGAAAACATTCAAGGTGGAGCCGAAGATGATCGGGGGGCATCAAGTGGAGTGTGGCGGGCGACCATAAGCAAGAAGGTCGATGCCCGTGGCTCAAGGTTCCTTCCAAGAGGAACAGGATTGTGGCAGCAGGAGTGGTTCTACATCACCGCCCAAGGGGCAGCAAGCGAAGCCGCCGCCTCCTTCCGCCTCGGACCTCCACGGCAACTAATGTCGTGGGTCAACCATGGCTCAACTGGGGCCGTCCGAGGACGTGCCCGCACTATGAGGCTGGATTCGCGACCTCCAAACAAGGGAAATCGGCTGGTGAAGGTGATGCGTGTCATGCTAGTCGGGCACCTCCTACCCCGCAAACGCCGCCCTCTCCGCCTATGGGAGTTCAACTGAGGGACCTCGATTCTCCAAAGATTTTATGGGCGCGACACCCATGGAGATGTACAAGTTGTTCTTCGACCGCAGTAGCGTGTCCAGATTCGCCGAGGACGCAGGCTTAAGTCGCGATCGCCTTGACACTCGTGTAAATAGCTCGAGCTCGGACATTCTATCTCAGATGCCTTCGTAAGATCATCTCCTAACCCTTTTATTCTTCACAGTGAATGGGTGGCGCGATCAAGGCCGATAAGGTGTCCGCCCCTCCCGAGATCGTGACCGGAGCCCGTGGCTTTGGTCGAGAATGTTGGAGGTTGCGCCACGTATAAAGGCGACGGGGAGATAAAGGAGCTAATACTTCGTCCAAAGGCGATCAAGAGGAGGGAACCAAGGATCCTCCTTCGAGGGAGAAGAGGACCGCCTCAAGATCTGGAGGTCGAGCCCCTAAGCGTGGGAAAAATCCCCACGGGGGCCAAGCGTCCGGAGAGAATCCGGACGCAATCATTGCCCAAGGACCAGCCTCCAACGAGCCGTGAGTATGAAAGAGAGAGTTTAATGAGAAAGTACCTTCGCTTATGCTTCTGTAGGTAACCGAAATATTTATATCGCAGTTCGGATCTGCAGCCGTCTTAGATGAGTTCGTCCTCGGGGGATCTTCTTCCGGAGATGATGGAGAGCGATACGCCTCCGTCTGCCACGCCACCAGATGAGGCAGGCGAGCCCGAGGTGTCGTCACGGAGGATGTCCCCGAGTCCGGAGGGGCCAAAGAGTTCAATACCCCCAGAGTCCGGCCGGGAGAACTGAAGAGTTTGCTTGAGAGGGCGTCCATTTCAGAAGATCACCGCGCGTTAATGCGTACGGTGGTTGGAAGGATTTCGTCCGCTGAAAGCGGATCGCGCAATGCCGCCTCGAAGCTATCTTGGCGGGATTTGAGGTATGCGAAAATGATGCACCCTTTATCTTTTAACAGTTCTGCATATAAAAATGCGCTCAGATAGATAGTAGCCCCGAGACTCGTAGGTTGTCGAAGACGACAGCGTCGAGGATCGAAAATCAAACATCTCGTAGTGAATACCGCCGCTCGATGCAGGTGGCGGATAGTCCGGGGCCAGCCGGATGATCGGTTTGCAAACCGAGTCGACAATGGACATGGCAGATGCTGACATCGCACTTGTCAATCAGCGACTTGACGAGTCGCAAGGTAAATGAATTCCCTGCAGCCGGTTTATTGAGTGGGTTAAAGCCCTCCTCTGATAAGATAGATGTTGTTTATACAGACAGTGCAGCTGCTGTGGAGAGCCTTCGGGCCGAGCTTGCACAAGCTAAGGAGCAAGCCCGAAGGAGTGATGCGGCTGCCGCGAGGGCGGCCGAAGAAGTGAAGGCCGAAAAGGCTGCGCACTGCCTAAGCAGGGCGGAGGTGGCCGAATTGGCCAAGAATTTAAAGGATGCTACCGACCGTAGCAAGGCTCTTGAAAAGGAGCGCCTATCGGAGCGGGAAGACCTGAAGAAGGCCACCGCCGAGGCCAAGGATGCCCGTTCTGCAATGCGGGCTATGAAGGAGGAGCTGCGCCAAGCCGGAGAAATCACGGCTGGCAAGCCGCTTCTGCGTCGCCGATTTATGGATGCCAAGTACGCTAAATTTGAGCGGCAAAGGAGTTTGGAGGATCCTTATATGGACTTGGTTGCGAGTGCGGCCGACGCCGCTAAGCACTTCCGAGCCGGGGGATCACGAGGTGGAAGAGTTATATTGACTCAATTCCACAGTCCGGATCGCCCTCTTCCGCCGCCGGACAAGTTGGCGAATGGGCCGAACTGAATAGACTGTCCGGCTGGCTATGATCGACATCGTGGCCCATGTGTGGCGAGAGAGGTCCAAGGCGACGAGCTATTTCGCCCATCGCAGCAGTTCCTTGGGGCGGTGCCGCATATCAAGGAGATGAAACGGTCGGCTCGCATCGAGGGCGCAAGGATGGCTCGCCCGTAAAGGCGCGTGTCCGGAGATGGATGCCACCGCTGTTGCCGCCCAAGGTTCGGATGGGAACCAGCTTCCGCCGAGCATTATTTCGGGAAGTTATGCGCGGCGCCAGATAATAGAGTCGCGTGCTCAAGAATGTAACGCTCAACCAACGCATTAACTTGTATATCAATGATTATAATATGAATGCTTTTTATACTTGTGCTTCCAAGTAGTGAAACTTCTCCGGCGGCCGCTTGTGTATACTTGTGTATAACCCGAAGATGCAGTCTTGCTTTAGCCCCTTGCACAAAGTGCTGGGGTGTTCGCAAAATAGCGCTTTTTCACACTTAATCCGACGCCTCGGTCCTGTTATAAGGAGGTGGTAGCGAGCTAACGAGGCAATCCGACTATAGTGCTTTATTTCTTTCACTTAGCCAATGGAGCTCGAGGGTGGGGCTATGATATAGCCCCTAATGACACCGCACATCTCCGGATTCGGGTGCGATGTGCTGACCGAAGTGGCCCTTCGTCAAAGCGGGAATTCTAAACATTCCGGTAGTCGATCAAGTGGTGACCAGACTCTCGCTATATCATGACACCGGTTTTCGCTTTCATCGAGGTGCTCGCCAAATTAACCGGGCACAATCGCAGAGTTCTCCGAGCCGCGTTAGCCGGGTGATACGGAACGAAGGTAGCAAAACACGTGAGCCGCAAACCCAACATTTGACCAAAGACATGATTCGAGCTGATGCATATAATGCCCAACTTGAGACGCCGAACACTCCCGAAGGTGTTCGGACTTTGTGACAACGGGCAGAATTATGCCCTAAACCCCTTGTGTCCAGGTACGGGCATTGTCTTCCGACGCGGCCAATGCCAAAGCGTCAGGCTCCACTTTGGCTATAGGAGGAAGCCAAGGGAGATTAGCAACAAGAGACAGTAATAAAAAGGTCTATGTAGGGTCTTAATCTGAAAAGAATCCTTGCGACGGGTCCCTCACCGCACGCCTCGCTACCGTGTCTCTCAAGCAGCCGTTATCCTGGACGGGTACGCACGTTTGTTCATCTGTAGAAAAAGAGGAACATTTTAGTTTTAGAAACAGTTCGTGCGAAATAATGCAAAAGAATAAGTGCAAAGAATTAAAGCTAGGTTGATATGAAACCGCGGTTAGTTGTGAGCGCAACCCTTTATGAAAGGGTATGCGTCTAGTGAGCCCCTAGCCTGCTGAGTCCGGATTCATCTATCCGAATCCGGGGTCTTTAAGTGACCCTCGCACTAAAATGGTGCCATTTGGACCGGGCATCTTAAGTGTAAGAGACGCGTAATGCGGTATGGCGTTGAAGCGGACAAAAGCCTTTCGTCCCAATAGCGCTTGGTGTTCACTTTTAAATGGGACGATATGGAAAATTAACTTTTCTCGTCGAAAATTGTTCGGCAACCCGAACACGACTTCTAATAAAATCGAGCCTGTGCACTTGGCGTAAGGGCCTGGCGTAACTCCTTTGAAGGAAGTGCGGCTGTGTCAAATTTTGGTAGGGTCTATCCCCATCCGACGGATTGTGTTTGAATATAGCAGGTTTAAGTCACTGCCTCTGTCCATTAGGACATTTGTGAATTGCAGTCCGTCTATTATCGGATTCAATATCAGGGGAGTCCGTCCCGCGGTTCGAACACTTCTGGAATAACCCCGGTGGTCGAAAGTGATTGGTTTTGATATCCAATCTCTATGGTTTGCTGGGCTGGACCGTGCGAAGCTCCTTTTAGAAAGTGCCGCACTGTTTTTCCGTGTCCTCACATGAAGTGAGTTTATAGCTTTGACCCTTTGTGGGAAAGTCTTTTGTTTTCCGGTGCCCTGCTGGCGGGGTTTATCTTCTTCGCTGACGCGCCGAGCCCTTTGCGCTTGGCGCTTAGTCGGCGGACTGTTTGAAAACCCAACAATCCTCGTGGGTGTGATTTGCGCCTTCCGGGTACCGTGGATTTGACATATTCACCCGAATTTTGTGTAGGTTAGACAGTTAAATCATTGTCGTCCTTGATGGGTTGAGCTTTATTATTCTGCCGTGAGCTTTTAAATCCGGCGCTGATCGCCGTGCTTTTGGGCTTTTCTCTTTATTCCGGCGCTGCTCTTTTCTCTACCGTGATTTTCCGCTTCCATCTCTTATTTCGATGTACTTGGGTCAGCCGGTGCTCCTTCTTGCCAACCAGCTGTCCTCTCCTCGCAAAAGCGGGTCATGAGGCTTGTTAATGCGGTCATTGTCCTCGGTTTCTCTTGACCGAGGTGTCTAGCGAGCCATTCGTCTCGGACATTGTGCTTAAAAGCTGCTAAGGCTTCGCCGTCCGGACAATGACTATTTGGTTCTTTTGGTAAGGAACCTGTTCTGCACTTCCGCACGACTCTCCGCTCGCTGAGTTATGTGACTTAGGTCATCCGCATCCGGAGGCCGGACATAAGTCCCTTGAAAATTTGCTCTAAACGCTTCTCGAGCTCTTCCCAACTTCCAACAAGTTTTACGGGAGGCTTTGAGCCAATGACGGCTGGCCCTTTGAGCTTGAGGGTAGATATTTTATGGCGTGGAGATCGCCTCCTCCGCCATATGTATATGCAGATATAGTCTTCTATCCGCACTCTAGGTCTGTTGTTCCATCGTAGGCTTCTATGTTTATGGGTTTAAACCTGCCGGAATTCATGCCCAATTACTCGTCTGTGAAGCATAGTGGGTGTCTTGGCGCCTGCATTTGTATGCGTTGCTATCGTTGGACACTTGACGTGTTCCTTTGCTTATTGGGGCTTTCCTTTGGGTCCGTAGATGGACTGGCTGGGCCATTTGACGGTAGGGGCTTTATGGCCTCTTCGTCGAATTCAGGAGCAGCTTGCGCTCGGGTAGCTCTTCGATTGGTGGTTGTTGCCGTGTTTGTCTGCAGCTTTGAGTACTTTGCTCCATCTTATCCGGAGCGCGTCTTCGCTGTGTTGAGCTTCCGCTTTTCCTTCTTCGGCTTCTTCTCAGAAGCGATGAGCCTGCGTTTGCAGAGGTCTTGTTCGACGGGCTCCTCGAGTTCGTCGTCATTAGGGCTTGTTTCGTCTTCGGAGGGAGGTACGTAGTTGTGATCCTCAACCTTTTCTTCTGCCGCCCTTTTGTGAGGGCTTGCTTCTACATCCTCCTTCGCTGAGTCTTGCTGGAGGGGTTTGTCTTCGGCACTCTCCGGGGTGTTATCATCTCCCGTGCCGGATTCTCCATTTTTGTTGTGGCGGGATTTAGAGCGGCGCCGCTGACGCCGGCGTTTGGGTTGCTTCTTTAGAGAATCTTCCTCCGCCGCTTTTTCGCCATCCCCTTCCTTTGGGGTATCCACCATGTAGACGTCAGATGACGAGGTGGCCTTCCAAAGTGTCCCGGGGCGCTGGTCTCGATCGCCTCCGGCATCATCGTCCATAGCGCCGATGTCATCGGAGTCGTAGTCTAGCATGTCGGTTAGATCCTCGGCAGCTGGCTACAAAGTGGGTGGTGGGTGGGCTCAATTTCTTCGCTGTCCGAACTCCAACCGCCCCGCCATAGTCCGCCAGATTCTCCCGAGATAGCGAGAGATGCTTCAGAGAATTCAGGATATCGCCAAAAGGCGAGTGTTGAAAGATGTCCGCGGCGGTGAATTCCATAACCGCGCCCAACCTCGCTTAATTGGCGGGGCGCGGAGGCTCGGAGTCCGCGAGGAGTCCGGCGCCTCGGGATCACGAAGTTTCGCAAGGGACAAAATCAATATTCGCTCCATCGCCAGATGTTGAAGCCCCGGCGGCGCTCTATCCACCGACCCTCGCCATGGGCAATCGCCCCGGCGAGTAGCCGGGCGGATTCAAGCGCCACCAAAGCACCGTCCGGCGGCAGAGCCAGATCATGCCCTCGTCGCGGCGGCGGCGCTGCTGGTCATGGCTCGAGTCCGTCAAGATCAAGTCTCCGCGGTCATCGGCCGTGAAGTTTAGGTTTCCAAATCTGACTCGACGGCGGGACGTAGCTTTCGATCTGCTCCAGATGGCCAAGAGAGTTGGCCCGCAGTGCAAAGCCGCCGAATACAAAGATCTGTCCGGGGAGAAAAGTCTCACCCTGGACAGCGTTGAAGTTTGAAGAAGCCATCGAGCCTATCGGTGACGACACAGAGGAACTCTCAATGAAAGCACAAATGTTGGTGTCAAAACCGGCGGATCTCGGGTAGGGGGTCCCGAACTGTGCGTCTAGGCGGATGGTAACAGGAGGCGAGGACACAATGTTTTACCTGTGTTCGGGCCCTCTCGATGGAGGTAATACCCTCACGCCCCGCTTGATTAATATTGATGATATGGGTAGTACAAGAGTAGATCTACCACGAGATCAAGGAGGCTAAACCCTAGAAGCTAGCCTATGGTATGATTGTTGAGATGTAATGTTGTGTCCTACGGACTAAAGCCCTCCGGTTTATATAGACACCGGAGAGGCTAGGGTTACACAGAGTCGGTTACAATGGTAGGAGATCTACATATCCGTATTGCCAAGCTTGCCTTACACGCCAAGTAAAGTACCTTCCGGACACGAGCCGGAGTCTTCAATCTTCTATCTTCGTAGTCTAGGAGTCCGGCGGATATCGATAGTCCGGCTATCCGGACACCCCCTAGACCAGGACTCCCTCAATAAGCCTTCGGTCTTCTGTCTGTGCAAAAGGGTTTAACCCGCCATGACGTCATCTTCTGGATCCACGTTAACCCGTCGTGACATCATCTCCAATTAAATCCTTATTTTATTCTTCTATATCCTCAACGGATCTTTGCCTTTACTGGCTGTCCCGAAACCCGAGGCATCGGGGTCGCTGGATAATGATTTTCGGTCTCCTTGTTTCTCGCGCCTTCATCAGTCAGCCCTTCCTTATAAATAGGCACGACCTAGGTCTTTTCCATTCTCCCCCTTTGGTCGTCTTCTTCCTCTCACTGTTTCTCTGCCGCTCGAGCTCCGCCGCCGCAGATCTCCTCGTCCTCGCCAACTCAGGCCGCTGCACAACCTGATTTGACCAGAAAACCGCGATGAACCTCCGCAGCAACTCTGCATCTGTAAGTTTCATCCTTCTTGTTCCTCAGATCCACATTAGGACCTTTGAGTTCCTAGGTGTTCTTCACTGTTCGTCAGGAACTCCTCATAGATTTCATCACCACCACCGTTTCTTGATCCTTAAGATGATATAAAACTGATGCGGTAGCTATTTCGCACCCATTTTGAATGCAAGTAGATTCCTCTTCTTTGTACAGAAGCCTTGTTTAGAACTAATGAACTTATCTGTACTAGTTTTAGGTCTAGAATATTTTCTTTCCTGTGCACCTGTTGATCCAAAATAATATCCGCCAACTGCGAAACTTGTTTGTGCAACACTTAGGCAAAATCCGTTTCTGTCGGATCCATTTAGTCGCAACGACTCTCACCGCCAGCTTTTTAAAAAAGATAACACTGAATCTGTGGGGACCCCGACTCATAAGTCGAGATCACCGAATGCACTTGTACAGTGATCCCAGAGATCAATGCTCACTGAACACACAAAAGCTGAATAACAAGAGTCTTACATCCATACATACCGTCTTACACAAATTATGACCAAGGGAGATTAGCAACAAGTGTCGGGGGTTGGGTGCGACATATGCCAACGGGTGGCTTATCATGGTGGGGGCGAGTAGAACGTCGCCGGTGCCTGGAAACGGGATGAGGCGAAGACATGCACGCCGACGAATCTTACCCAGCTTCGGGGCTCTCCGAGGAGATAACACCCCTACTGCTGCTCTGCGGGGTCTCCGCATGATCACTATGGGGTGATAGTACGATGGTGCTCCTCGAGCTGTGTGGAGGCAGGAAGGAGCAAGGCTAGCTCTTTCCCTTCGCGCTATGTGTCTAAAACCTATCAGGGCCGAACCCTTTGCATGGGTGCCCCGGGGGGTTTATATAGGCCTACCCCTGTGGGTACAATGGTAATCCGACCGGGCGTGGCCCCAGGCCGCCGGCCTCTTCTTGCCGCCGCCCTCCCGCTGGCTCGGGGCCCGCCCGATCAAGGGTCCCATGGATGTGTAACACTCGGTAACGCTTCTTGATGACGCAGCTTGGTCATGGGGTCGTGGGGAACAAGGCCGCCGTCGTCAGTGATCACCGCCGCCACTCCCCGCCCAATCTGGTTTATGGCTTAGGGGCCCCGCCGAGAGGCGGCCGATTGGGAGGCCGACTCAGAGGGCCGCCTTCGACTCTCCGCAGTCTTCTTCTATCTCATCGACGGGGCCCGGCGATCTCTGTGCCGTGACGGCGCTGATTGTGGGCACAAAGGCCTTGTGCATCGTGGTTGAGAAACAGGAGGCATGGCAAGGCCGCCGCCACCGGAGATCTCCCGTGACGCTGCTCATCAGAGCTATGCCTTCTTCCCGTGGGTCCGAGGGGACAGCCACGACGGGCTGTACCCCGTGATCGGTTCGTGAAGGTCGCGGGCCGACTCTCACAGGCGGCCCTTGAGAGGTCGCAAGCCCGAGTCGGCCTGCCCAGAGTCGCCATCGAGGGCTCCCTTCTTCAAGGTCGCCACTGGGACTCGGCCTTCTTCGGTCGCCTTGCTGATTCGGCCGAGGGCACGGCCCGCCCGATGTCTTGAAAGATCTTGGGTCCCGGGTCAGCCTACCCATGGCCCATTACTCCGACAAGAGTCCCCGGCCGGGCGGGCCCCGCGGGTGCCGCCAGGCTTCGCAGCTTCAGCTCCGCAGGCCGACTCGAGATTCGGCCGCGCGTCCTCGAGCCGCCGCCGAGTCGGCTCGGCCCGCGAGGGCCGCCGCAAGTCGTGGCGGGAAACCGGCGCGCGCGATCGCTACGCTTCCTGCCATCTATGAGACGGTCCTATCGCGCGTCGCCACGGAGGCGAGATAGCTCGCCAGCCCACGCACAGGACGGACGGGCCGCCAGGGGGCCCGCCATTACGCTACTGCCCCCAAAGGATCCGCCGCGCGAGGGTGAGAGAGATCTCACGCAGCTATCGCGGCAGAATTTCGTGGGGTTTAATCGGTGGCCGTGGGGTCGTGGGCGCAGTTAATCCCCACGCCGCCTCGCTTCTCAATTTACAGGCTATAAATAGGCTGAGGGAAGCGGCGCACAGACGCCGCACTCCTCCCCGCTTTTGCCCTTCTTCTTCCTTTCGCCGCCCGCCGCTTTCTTCTTCCTTCGCCGACGATGAGTTCTTTCTTCCGCCGCTTCGCCAAGGCCCGCGCGTAGTGGGACGGCTCAGACGTGATGCGGAGGACGCTGAGTTTTTCGCCGACCAGCCTCCCCCGAGCGGATTTGCAGGCCCGCCTCGCCGGCGGCGGAGAACCGCCCGCGCCGAGGCGGGCGAAGGGTCATCTTCCGCCGCACTCATGCGCTGGATGGGGCTCCCGCGAAGCGGGTTCCTCCGCTGCTCGAGCTGTACAACTTGTACCGCACCACCTCACCCCCAACGCGTGGTGCTCCTCTCCGCCGCGCCACCCGCAGGCGAGGGCTACATCGGGCGTTTCTCCCACCTCGAGCTGTGGGGAGAGTTCTTCTTCGGCTCGGCACACGGGCTGCCGCACGCCGCGCACGCGGCACGCTCATCGCGCCACGGCGCACGACGGCCGACAACCCTTTCCGCCCATCCTCGCCGGTGAAGTCGGTGAAGATGTGGCGTAAGACGATTTCACGCGGAAGAACGCCGCCACCGACGGCGATCGGGTCAACTCTGCCGCCAATTTCGAGCCGCCGACCGCCGCCGCTTAGCTGGTCCCACCGCCGTCACTTTCGCCTCGAGTCGGGCGCCGGGCGCCCCGAGTCATGACGCAGCCTGAGGCTCTCGCCGCCTCCGACTTCCTCGCCGCCTGGGCGCGCGTCCTTCCGCTTCCAAGGTCGCCTCACCTCATCTGCCGATGAGCGATCGCACGATCCAAGCCGGCTGTACCAAGGACATGCCGCGTGGAGAAGTGGCAAACAAGGTGAACCTCATCGCCCACTGCAAGTTCACCGACGAGTTGCAGTTCGGCAAGGAGCCGTACTCGCGCGACAACCCTCCGCCAGTAGTAAGTTTTTTCCGTTTGTGTTCCGATCTTGCTTGTATCCGACTTCGAGCTCTGATCTTGTTGGTATTCTTGAGCAGAATCCCCTCACGGCGCCGCCACCGCCGCCCGAGGAGCCGCATGAGTACGCCCTCGATCATGAAGTTCAGCGACATCGACGACCCCGACTTGGGGGCCGTGGCGCTGGAGGCCGACGCCGAAGGCGGCGGAGAGGAAGAAGACGGCGGCCTCAGACCGTTCGCGACCTTTCGCCGATCGCCCGAGGGCGACGTCGACGCGGAAGTCGTCCCGCACCGTCAACCGAGAGCCGCCCTTCCACCCAAAGCCGGGCGAAGAGGCATCACGCCGGTCGAGGCACCCGCGGCAGGTCGAAGAAGCCCTGGGACCGCCACGCGACTAAGCTGGAAGAGGCGGCCGAAGCCAACCGCTTCCTAAGGAAGTGAAGAGGCCACCGCTGCTTCTTCAGAAGTCCCTTACTTTTTGTTTCTTTTTCCGACTTTGCTTGAATTGTTCGATTTTCCCCTTTTTTCTCCAAAGACTCCTCTCTCTGAGAGAGTCGCCGCGCCCGTCATGGGGTCGGGGCGACGCCCTCCAACACGCGGGCGGGTTGATCCCGCCACGACCTCCGAGAGGCGACGGTGCGAACGCGCAGGAGAAGCGCTGGAGGAGGAGGCCGAGCACTGGAGAAAGCGCAGTCGGCTAAGGCCGCCGCCAACGCCCAGCCGCATCTCGGATGAGGCCGCAGCGCGCCGCTGCTGCAAAACGGGTTGCCGAGGCGGCCGCTCGCCGCCGCTGCGGTGATGCTTCGCCCTCACCGTTGCCACCGCCGCCAATTCACGGGCAGATCGGGAGGTCGGCACCGCCAACCTTCGCAGAGGAAGGTGGCGACGCTTCGCTCGACACCCAGCCGCCGCCTCGCCACCTCCGCCGCCTGCCTCCGAGGTCCGCACGGCAGCAGCCGCTGGACCCGCAGGATCCGCCGCTGCGGACGACGCCGACGCGCAGCATGCTTCTCCAGTCGCCGTGCCGACACGCCGGAGTCGAGGACGAGTCAGGGCCGCGGCTCGAGAGGCCGATGCCGCCAAGATGGCGAACTCGGATGCCGAGGCCTCCAAGGTTGCCGCCCACCGGGCTGGTTGCGCTGAAGGCGGCAACGCTCCGCTGAACCAGCGCTTCGACGCTCAGCCAAGTTGCGCAAGGAAGGCGGCCTTCCAACTCTACACCAGACGATCCGCCATGCGGGCCTCCGCCCTGGTACGCTTTGTTTTTCCTTTTTCGCTTCTTGTCTTTTTCTCGGGGCGGCGTGGCGCACTCCACCGGGTGTAGTCCCCAGTTCGAGTCGGTCTGCCGAAAGCAGCGGCTCGAACTCCTTCTAGCGAGCTCCAAGGCTGACTCGCTTTGCCGCCTTGCAGAGTATCACAACCTCCGTATACCGCCTTCAACCGCAACGCTGAGGAGCTGAGGAAGCGGACCCGATCCGGGCGGAGAGTCGAGGTGAGCGGATTCTCTTTCGCGGGCGCGGGCGCACTCCGCTGGTTGTAGTCCTCGAGATTCGGCCGATCACCGAGCAGTCGGGCCGGATCTCTCCCGCGACCTTCGTTTTTTCTCCTCCATGGGCGCGCAAGGCGCTACATGGGCTGTAGTCCCCGAGATTCGGGCCGACTGCTGAGCAGTCGGGCCGGATCTCCCCGGCGACCTTCTTTATTGACGATGTTTTATCTTTCTTTGGGCTTCAGACGCCAATGCCGCCCTTCAAGGGCAGCTGGACGAGGCCAACGCCGCCCGTCGCGCTAAAGAAGAGGAGTGCGACAAGCTCGTTCAAGAGCGCTGACCTTCCGCGACGCAGCTGGCCGAAAGGTATGACATGCTTTGAAAGCCTGTGAGGACGCCAAGTCGCGGGAGGAGGCCCTTCTAGCCGAGTTCGCGATGGAGCGGGCCGCCTGGACCGACCGTGAGGCGATGCTGACCTCCGGCTATCACGTGCTCGAGGACATCGCCGATGGTAACTCCCGGCTTCTTCTTGGTCTTTCACTGCGGTCGAATCGCTTTTCCGGGTTTTTCCGACCGCCTTTTTCTTGTCTTTGGCAGACTTCTTCCCGGCCACTCGCAGCCGCCCCTCCGCCATCGAGGCGGATCGAGGAGCGGAGAGCGCAAGGCGGCGATCGCCGCCAACGCCTCAACCGCTGACGAGCAGATCTTGAGCATCGGGCTCGCCGCCCCGCCATCGCCCGATGCGCCGCTTAACGCTGGCCGGGCGCCCAAGTCGCTTCGCTTTGTGGCCAGAGGTGCCGGCTCAAGATCGCCACCGGACGTCCGACCGGCCGGAGGTCGCCGCGGTCGCTTCAAGCTTGAAGGGCTCGGCCCGGCCGAGCACGCTGGCTCGAGTTCGCTAAGGGGTGGTACTGGCTGACTCGACCGCCTGCCGCTGCTCCGTCCCGAGGCCTAGGCCGAGTTGGGGGCCGTGGAAGGCGCCTTGTCGAAGCGCTACGCGGCGATCGCCGAGTACACGGACACCAGTCTTCGTGTTCGAGCGGATCACCGACGGCGAGGAGGTTCCGCCCGAGTGGTTCGGGATGCACCCCGGATACGAGGAGGACTCGCGGAGGTAATCGGCTCCAAAGACCGAGGGGAGGGCGAGCCTGAGGACGGAGGCGAGGAGGAGGAGGCGCCAACACGGCAAGCGGCCAGCTCACCGATCGCTGCTCCAAAGAACGAGCCTCTAAGCGACCAGCAACCGTCGCTGAGCGACAGGCCGAGACCGCCCACCGATCGCCTGACGCCGGACGCTGCCCACCTCCGCCCCTCCGGCCCGAGGCCGCCTCTAGAGTGCATCACTTTACTACTGCCTTTTGTACTTTGAAAAACTTGTCATTATAACAATTCCACCTGGGTGTATTCGCCAAGGGCCTTATGTAAATATTGATCAAATTTCCGCCTTTCCCTGCTTTGGCTCTTTAGACTTTTTTCCTTTGCCGCTTTCCTTCGTTGCCGCTTTGCCGATCGAAGCCGCCTCATGGATCGCCACTGGGTCAAGCGCCACCTACTTTAGGAGGCAAGTACTTAGTCGCTTAGAGTGCCATAGCAAGTTTGGTTGAATCGCCGCCGACTCTCAAAGTCGGTCGCCCTTAATAAAGGTCGAAACTATGAGCCGACCGCCCGTGAGTCGGCTCAAGAGAAATCGAGCCGGCTTGGGCTATGCGTAGCTCTTAGGTCCTTAGTCGCTTTTTTCATGTGTGCGCCGCTTTTTCCATCTCCCTGCTATCGGCTGGGCCGCTCATGAGCTGCGGCTTTCCGTGGGAGACGGCTTTGAGCGCAACACATTACTTGTTCGACCTCGTGGAGCATTTCATAGCACAAGGCGGTGAAGTCCCGGCCGACTAGTCGGACCCGTGCCGCATAAAGATGATAAAAAGGAGGAAGCATTTCGAAGCGGGATCCATATCATACGATAATCAAAGGCAGTCCCCGAGCTTGTCTCGGGGCCTAAGGTCTTAGTACTTAATACAAGAGGGGTAGCGGATACATATCAGATCAATCGTAAAATCTTCAAGAAGATTTATGCTCCACGGGCGCCTGCTTTTTTGCCGGAGTCGCCTCTTATGCGTGCTCGAGGCTTCGAGCATCGATCAAGTAGTAGGCGCTGCTCCCTAGCACCTTGCTGATGATGAAGGGATTTTCCTAAGGCGCCGATAACTTAGGCCGGCCGGCTGTTCTTCGAATCAGCCGGAGCACAAGGTCGCCTCTTGAATGATCTTGGCTTGACCTTGCGGTTGTAGTATCGCCGCAGACATCACGGTAGATGCCGACCGGCCGAAAGTGCCAACAGCCGCCCTCTTCCAAAGAGGTCGACGCCGCCTTGGCGCGCTTCTTCGCCTCCTCTTCGGTACATAGAGACTCGCGGAGAGTCGAATTGTATATCCGCTGGATGACGGCTTCGCACCAGAGACGAGGAAGAACGGCGAAGCCGCTGATCTGTTCGGGTCGTGGCGCAGACTCCGAGGACGGCAGCAGCTTTTCCACCCAACAGCCGACCGAAGCGCCGAGTGGTTCGACCAATCGAGGCTTGATGTCGACAGATGAGGCCGCTGGCTCATTCCACCGCCGCTTGATCATGATGGGCAACGGACGCTAGGTCCAATGGATGCCTTTGCGCCGCAGTAAACGAGCCAGGCTTTTGGCTAAATTGGTGCCGTTGTTCGTGATGATGCTATGCGGTATGCCGCATCAAGACCGTGATGTCGGCAATGAAGGTCACCGCCGTGGGCCCATTTAATTTCTTGATGGGCTTTGCTTTACCCACTTGGTGAACTTGTTCATCGCGACGAGTAAATGAGTCAAGCCGCCGGCCGCCTTGAAAGGTCCCACCATGTCCAAGCCCCAAACCGCCAAGGGCCAAAGCGATGGGGATTGTCTTCAAGCAGGTTTACTCAAGGGGCTTGGAGCGAACACCGCACCCCTTGCACTTCTTGACTAGTTCTTTAGCTTCTTCCAGGCAGTCGGCCAAAAGAAACTGGTTTAAAGGCTTTGGCCACGAAGCGCCTCGAGGCCGCATGGTGACCACACTCGCCTCGATGGATGTCCTGAGGATCACTTGGCCTTGCTCGATTCCCACGCACCGGTGGACGCCAGTGGACGCCAAGGCCCGACTAATTCTCTGCTGACTATGGTGTAGGCTGCCACTCGGCATTGTACTTGCCGAGACAGAGTCTCATCTCGCAGCAACCCTTGTCGACTAGGAACTTGAGGATGGGCTGCGCCCATGAAGGTGCCGCTATCTTTTTCGATCGCCACCACAACGACTTGGACAAGGGTGGCTGGGCTGGGAGGCGGCGGTTGGACTCTCCGCTGCCGCTGAGTTGAGGGAATCTGGTCGACCGGCGCAGTCCTCGGCCGATCGGGCGCAGTCCCCGGCCGATCCGGGCGCAGTCCCCGGCCGATCGGGCGCAGCCCCGGCCGACCGGGCGCAGTCCCCGGCCGACCGTGGCTTTGAGGTCGCTTGTTGGGTCTTGGAGTCGGATCCGACTATCTCGGGGAGCCGCATGAAAATGGAGTCGGATTCGGTGAGGGCTTGATAGACGGCTTGAGGAGGCGCCAAGGGCGACGCCGAAGGTATCACCGGCGAGTGGAGCCGACCCGCCGCCAATGCATCTCGCTGATCGTTGTCGCTTGTTGGTACGCGGAGGAATTCGCATCCTTCAAAATATCCACCGAAGTTGCTGCACCAAGAATCGTAGCTTGCCATGTTTATGCTTTTGGCGCCCCGGCCACGGATGACCGCCGAACCACCAAATCGGAGTCGCCATAGCACGTAATCCGCGAATGCCGAAGTTCCTTGGCAAGCCGGAGCCCGTGGATGAGCGCTCATATTCGGGCGACGTTGTTGGAGGCGGCGGCGGATTTGCAAAGACGATTCGAGCTTGTCGCCTTTGGGGAGGTGAGGACGACGCCGCCCGAGGCCGGAGCGCATCTTGGAGCCGCCAAGGCGCAGTCGCCAATGAGTAGAGTCAAGCGCAGCGCAGCATCGAGTCTCGCCCACGACGAGGAAGTCGGCTAGCGCTCATGATTTGATGGCGGTAAGCGAGGTTGGTAGTAGATCGTAGGAGCTAGATCGATAGCTCACTTGGCCACTCGCCGTAAGCATCTCGACTTACGATGTTCTCATGAGTGGGGCAAGGCAAACCATGTTGATTGGATGCTCTTGAAAGTAGGGCTTTCAGCTTCTTTATGCAAAATGCACGCCAGAGCACATCTTCCGTAGTGAGGGTAGTTCGCTTGAGGTCGATAGTACTCGCCAGTAATATACGGTTCAGGACCGAGCGCTTTGCCTTCCTCCTTGCGCCGACTACAATAACTGCGGTCGACTACCCGCCGGTGGCGGCGATGTACAAGAGCATGGGCTCTTTGGGAGTCGGAGCCGCCAACACAGGGGAGTCGCCAAGATCTTCTTCAGCTTGAGAAATGCCTCGCCGCTTTGTGGTTCCACTCAAAAAGTGGTCTTTCATCAGCTTGATACAATGGCGAGCTTTTCGCCGAGCCGATCGATGAATCGGCTTATTGAAGCCAAGCAGCCGTGAACTTTGCACATCCAACAATGGCTGGGTACTCCATCCTCTCAATGGACTTGATCTTGTTGTATGGATTTAGAGCGGCGCCATCGACGCCGGGCGCTTGGGTTGCTTCTTTAGAGAATCTTCCTCCGCTTTTTCGCCATCCCTTCCTTTGGGGTATCCACCATGTAGATGTCGATGATGAGGTGGCCTTCCAAAGGTCCCGTGGGCGCTGGTCCTGATCGCCTCCGATCATCGCCCATAGCGCCGATGTCATCGAGTCGTAGTCTAGCATGTCGGTTAGATCCTCGACAAAGGGCTACAAAGTGGGTGGTGGGTGGGTTCAATTTCTTCGCTGTCCGAATCTCCAACCGCCCCGCCATAGTCCGCCAGATTCTCCGAGAGCGAGAGATGCTTCAGAGAATTTGTGGATATCGCCAAAAGGCGAAAGTGTTGAAAGATGTCCGCGGCGGTGAATTCCATAACCGCGCCCAACCCGCTTAATTGGCGGGGCGCAGGAGGCTCGAGTCCGCGAGGAGTCCGCGCCTCGATCACGAAGCTTTCGCAAGGGACAAATCAATATTCGCCCATCGCCAGATGTTGAAGCCCCCGGGCGCGCTTATCCACCGACCTCGCTATGGGCAATCGGCCCGGCGCAGTAGCCGGGCGGATTCAAGGGGCCACCAAAGCACCGTCCCGGCGGCAGAGCCAGATCATGCCCTCGCCGCAGGCGGCGCTGCTTATTGTGGCTCGAGTCCGTCAAGATCAAGTCTCCGCGTCATCGGCCGTGAAGTTTAGGCTTCCGAATCTGACTCGACGGCCAGGGGCGAAGCTGATCCGCTCCAGATGGCCAAGAGAGTTGGCCCAAGGTAAAGCCGCCGAATATGAAGATCTGTCCGGGAGAAAAGTCTCACCCCGACAGCGCTGAAGTTTGAAGAAGCCATCGAGCCTATCGGTGACGCATACGTAGGAACTCTCAATGAAAGCACCAATGTCGGTGTCAAAATCGCGGATCTCGGTAGGGGTCCCGAACTGCAAGGCCTAGGCGGATGGTAACAGGAGGCGAGGGACACAATGTTTTTACCTGTGTTCGCCCTCTCGATGGAGGTAATACCCACGCCCCGCTTGATTAATATTGATGATATGGGTAGTACAAGAGTAGATCTACCACGAGATCAAGGAGGCTAAACCCTAGAAGCTAGCCTATGGTATGATTGTTGAGATGTAATGTTGTGTCCTCACGGATTAAAGCCCTCCGGTTTATATAGACACCGGAGAGGCTAGGGTTACACGTAGTCGGTTACAATGGTAGGAGATCTACATATCCAGATACAAGCTTGCCTTACACGCCAAGTAAAGTACCTTCCTGACACGAGCCGAGTCTTCAATCTTCTATCTTCGTAGTCTAGGAGTCCGCGGATATCGATAGTCCGCTATCCGGACACCCCTAGACCAGGACTCCCTCAATAAGCCTTCGGTCTTCTGTCTGTGCAAAAGGGTTTAACCCGCCATGACGTCATCTTCTGGATCCACCTTAACCCGTCGTGACATCATCTCCAATTAAATCCTTATTTTATTCTTCTATATCCTCAACGGATCTTTGCCTTTATCGACCGTCCCAAACCCGAGGCATCGGGTCGCTGGATAATGATGTTCGGTCTCCTTGTTTTCGCGCTTCTCACCATTTCTTCCTTATAAATAGGCATGACCTAGGTCTTTTCCATTCTCCCTTTGGTCGCCTTCTTCCTCTCATCTGCTTCTCGCGCCGAGTTCACCGCCGCCAGCAGATCTCGTCGTCTAGCCAACTCAGGTCACAGACAACCTGATTTGACTGTAAAATCATGACGAACCTCCGCAGAACTCAGATTCAGAAGTTTCATCCTTCTTGTTCCTCGATCCGCATTAGGACCTTTTGAGTTCCTCGGTGTTCTTCACTGTTCGTCAGGAACTCCTCATAGATTTCATCACCACCACCGTTTCTTGATCCTTAAGATGATATAAAACTGATGCGGTAGCTATTTCGCACCCATTTTGAATGCAAGTAGATTCCTCTTCTTTGTACAGAAGCCTTGTTTAGAACTAATGAACTTATCTGTACTAGTTTTAGGTCTAGAATATTTTCTTTCCTGTGCACCTGTTGATCCAAAATAATATCCTCCAACTGCGAAACTTGTTTGTGCACTCACTTAGGCAAAATCCGTTTCTGTCGGATCCATTTAGTCGCAGCGACTCTCACCGCCAGCTTTTTAAAAAAGATAACACTGAATCTGTGGGGACCCCGACTCATAAGTCAAGATCACCGAATGCACTTGTACAGTGATCCCAGAGATCAATGCTCACTGAACACACGTAAGTTGAATAACAAGAGTCTTACATCCATACATACCGCCTTATACAAATTATGACCATTATGGTCAAGTCTTACATTGATAAAGCCTTAAGGGCTGAACATCAAATGAAACACAAGCAGCGGAAATCTTCGCCGATAAGTAGAACCCATGCCATCTCGCCTTAACCCTACAGCATTCCGACTGAAACGCCCTAGTTCGCATGTTCGCTCCAAAGAACTCTTCTTCAACTCCGTTCTTCCATGCCCGGTCAATTAAATAACCAAAGTGGCAAGCCAATGAGTACTTTGAATGTACTCGCAAGCAACCCGTATTTTTGGTTCAAGATACAACAATGCATGATATAGGTAAACTTTTGCGTAAAGCTAGTTTTGAGTGCAATGACATGTTCAACAACTTTGTAAGACATGCATCAAGAGAATTCAAGTAACCATGAGGACAAAGTTACGATATCAACATAAATAGAGTGGACACCAACCCAACTCAATCATGTCAAGTCCTTCGACTTGACCCAAGTCACTTTATCAACACACACACTTGGTTTGTAAACAAGTGGACGAGCCCAAGAGCGTTACCCAACTGCCCCGACCGTGGACACGACTATTCAATAGTTTTACACTCAGAGGTTGCACACTGCACCCACAAGATCCGGGAACTTCCGTGTCACCACTTAATTCGTGGTACCTCAAGTACCCGGTAAGCACCATCACTACCTTTCCCTAGACGACACTAACATGGAGTCCACTGATTGGCAAGAACCCCCGTGCCCAACATTTCACATAACACTTTCATGGAGCCTTGCTCCCATAATTATCACATACCACTGGCACGGGGTACCAACGGTGTGTCCGGTGCCCTGTGAAAACAGTCATGGCCGCCCTACCTGGCACAACCCCATCTCGAGAGAGAGCACCAACTCTCCCCCGTCACTAGTAATGCGGGCTCCAAGCTAGTATCGGTCTAGGTACTCAATAATGCCCTTTCCCATATAAGGGTAGAGTGGTTGCGCATGTAAGGTTGGAATAACGGTCGCAACTTAAACCAATCCGTTTTAAAAACAACACACACATTTGCCTCGGTACTCCACTTCGTCATCAAGTGGTTACCCATCTCATCATCTCCCTCAGGCATAAGTGGCACCCGACGGGGTTTTCGAAAAGGTTCTTTGAAAATACTTTGTCTCCATCATCATGCATATTCCCGTCCCTTTTTGCGTAGCTCTACTTTAGCATCCTATCTACTCCCACCGGCATAACCCTCATAAGAAGGTAGGGCCATGCACAATGCAAGTATCAACGAGGAAGTAACAGAGGCAACCAACCCACGTGGTTCACCATCTCATCATGATTCCGATGCAGCAATAATAAAGAGCTATATGACATGCATAAAAAGGGTTTCATAGACATGGTCAAAGGGCTGCTTGTTCGCTCAAATAAGTCTTCGGGTCCGCAAAGTCTTCCGTCCAACTCCTTCACAAGAACGCAATCTCTCGCCGCAAAATAATAACGAGGAAAATGAGGCAATAATATAACAGAAAAACCAAAGTGCTGAGAAAAATGTCAACTTATTTTTGTAAAATACTAGGAGGAAAACTAGGAAGGGGAAAATTCTTGGTTTTGGATTTGGAGCTAGGGAAACAGAGTTGTGGATTTTCAAACAGAGATTCTATTGTTCAAATTTGAATTTAAATTTGAACAGAGCAGAAAAGTGTAATGGATGTGCATGAAAGTTACATCAATAAATAGGTGGGATTATTCTCGATTTTAGGGTTGGAATTATTCCATTTGGATAAATATTTTTCCTCGTGGAATTTTTGGAAGGAGATGTAAAAAGAAAAGAAAAGTGGCGCTGCACCACGGGCCGAGAGGCCACGGGCAACAGGCCCAGAGGGGAAACCAGCCACAAGGCCGCCACATTGAAGGCGTAAGGCGAGGTACGCCAATCGACGGGCGAACCGATGACAGCTGCAGCGCTTAAACTCGACGGTGGATCCCACCCGCCGTGGTGTGAGGTCGACGGGCAGGCCCACGGCCGCCGCCGCTCACCTCCGCCCGTAGGCACGACGAGCCACCGGGCGGCGATACAGAGCACGGGGTGCGCGGGTGGTACCGCTGGACCTGGGATGTCGCTGCTCGGGTGGTGGTGGAGACGGTCGCCGAGCAGCCTGGTTCACGGGCGACGAGGTCACGAGGCGGAGGTGCTTCAAGGCGCGATGGATCTGGCCGCCCCGGCTGCAAAAGGAGCAGGTAAGAGAGGGAAAGGGTCAGCGTGGCTGCGGTTCCAGACGAGAGAAACGGGGCGAGGAGGCCTGTACTCACATGCGAACACCGACGAGCCGAGGCGGCGGGGCCCGAGCTCGATCTCGAGCTCGAGGGGCTGAGACCAACGGTGGTATGGGAGGTGGATTAGGAGTGTGGGGAGCGACAGGAGAGAGAGAGAGAGAGCTCTGGGTCGCTTATATAGGCTGGCCGAGGTCCACCGAGGCGGGGCCTACGGGTGCCCGGGATCGCTCGGGTGGCTGCTAGAGAGGGAATGGAGGGCCGGGGTGTTCGTGGGAGGTGTAGGGTGCCAGGAGAGAGAGGAGGAGCGGGCGAAGCTGCACGCGGGCCACAGAGTGGCGCGAGCATTGGCCGAGCGGGCGAGGCTGGCGCGAGCTGCAGAGAGAGAGGAGGGCGCGGGGCAAGTGGGCGGCCTGGCAAGCGTGGAGCGGACGCCGAGGGGCATCGACCGGCGACGGGAGGCTCGAGGTGGTCTGGATACGCGGTGTCAACGGCCGGGTGCCTCTGCCAGCGCCCAGAGCGCGACTTTGGCCGCATCCGCGGCTTTCCTGCTGTCAGGCCCACTAGTGTCTGGAGGCTGCAGGGGGCGTGGTCAAAAGCTGGAGCGGGCCTTGGATGCTCTAGAGAGTATAGGGGAGAGAAGGAGGCTGAGAGAGAGGGGAGAAGCTGCTGTCCAGAGAAGACAAATGGGGTTCCCCCTCCCTTCATCATTGCTTCCTCGGGCAGAAAAGCATCTAGGTGATAGAGGGGAACTAGGAGGGGTTGTGGTAAAAAGATGGGCTCAAGGAGATAAGTGGAAGAGGCTGGAATTTGCATTTCAAAATTCTGCCAGAAGTTGTTTGATGATGGTTTGGGCAAGTTAATGACTTCCACTGGCCATGAGACTCCACAGGGTGAGATGCCACATATAATTAGGGCCTTCCACCCATTCTGAGCTTATTTGGGCAAAGTTGCCTATGCAACTGTTGTAAACCCTAAAAATTGGCAGGAATGGACTTGTGTAGATCCAGTTGAGTAGATCACTTCTCTTTGATGCACCACTTGGTGTGGTGGCCTCATTTAGTCATGTGATCAGGCTCACAAAAGTTGGGGTCATGGAGAGAAAGTTGGTAGTACAAAGTAGTTCAAATTTGATTCTGGTCAGAGAGGGTTTTGAGGCACTTTGATCAAGATATCTTTTTCTCCAACCTGTGCCATTTGGTCTAGATGCATTATTAGACCATTGGAGCATGTGCACCAAGTTTGAGAACATTTGTACATGTTTGGCAATGTAAAGTTGCTCAAACTTCAAAATGGATGTAAATGGTTTTGAGGGGATTTCATGGGTTATACTATTCTCCATGACATGATACTTGTCAAGATCATCAAGTATGTCATATGTGACATGATATAATTTCTTGGAATTTTTGGAGAATATTTTTTGTAAATATTTCAAAAGCTTGTAATATCCGTAAAGGGTTTTGAGGGATTTGACCAATATTTTGAACATGACCATGTGTTGAAACTCTTATATATGGAAAATGTATGTCCACCGAGTTTCCCTAATTTTTGTCAAATATTTTTAAAATAATACAATAATTTTTCCCTATTAAAGACCATTTCTGGTCAGAAGAAAAGCTTTTAAATAAAATAGTAAAATAACTTTTAAAATTATATTTTTGTGGTTTATGGAGTCCTACATCTAATAGGATTCAAATATACCTTTTGAAATATTTTTCATAACCCAAATCAAGTACTTGCAAAGGCAAACCTCAATTCAGGGTTTTTGGGTAACTAAATTTAGAAAATACTTTTTGGCCAAATTATTTTTGTAAGAAAATTCTATATTGCACTATACACATGGCATGGTCATTGGGCGAAGTTTGGGGCAAGGAGATGAAGTATGTAGGTGGAGTAGTTGACTTTAAAGAGCACTTGAAAAGAAGCACGAGAGAAAACCAACTCCAAATAAAAGCCAAATAATGCGTAAGTTTTTGTTGGTCCAAATTTTCATGCTTTAATGATGCAAATGAAATGTTACAAAGTGCAGGTGTGATAGACCTACCCCCTTACAAGAATCTCGCCCCCGAGATTCCTAAACTAGGCTTTAAAGAGATACGAAACTCGGATCTAAGGTAGCCTTCACGCCCCAAGTTGCTTCGCTTCAAAGGTGGTTGCTCCATTGGACCTTGAAGTACTTGATGGTGCGGCTGAAGTGTGTCGCCAGCCTCATCCGTAATGCAGATGGGCCTCTCACGGTAAGTCAAATCAGTCAAGGTCAATGGCTTGGTGATTGACGCCCTTGTAAAGATCAGCTTGTCTCGAACTTGGAGACACTTCCGAGTTGTGACACGGAACACGCAGTACATCGGATAGTTCGTGGAAGTTCCAACCGGTAAGCCACTTCTCCTCGCTATTCGGTGATCTTGAAGGGCCGATGTATCTTGGTGCGAAGCTTCCTTAACATGGAAACGCTGGGTTCCTTTGAGAGGTGTGACCCGAGATAGACGTGGTCTCCAACTCGAAGTTTACGCCTCTACGACGTGAGTCAACAGAGTTTTCCGCTTTGACTTGGCAGTCTTCAAACGCTCGACAAGCTGGACTTGCTTCTTCGCTTCACGGAGGATATCGGGCCCAAAGACAAGTCCTTCTCCTGCTTCTCACCAATTGAGGGGTGTGGCATTTCCGCCCATATAACACCTCAAATGGTGCTCGCTGTGTCAAGACCGGCGGATCTCGGTAGGGGGTCCCGAATCGTGTGCGTCTAGGCGGATGGTAACAGGAGACGAGGGACACAATGTTTTACCTGTGTTCGCCCTCTCGATGGAGGTAAAACCCACGCCCCGCTTGATTAATATTGATGATATGGGTAGTACAAGAGTAGATCTACCACGAGATCAAGGAGGCTAAACCCTAGAAGCTAGCCTATGGTATGATTGTTGAGATGTAATGTTTTTCCTACGGACTAAGGCCCTCCGGCTTATATAGACACCGGAGAGGCTAGGGTTACACAGTAGTCGGTTACAATGGTAGGAGATCTACATATCCAGATTGCCAAGCTTGCCTTTCACGCCAAGGAAAGTACCTTCCGGACACGATCCGAGTCTTCAATCTTCTATCTTCGTAGTATGGGAGTCCGCGGATATTGTTAGTCCGCTGTCCGGACACCCCTAGTCCAGACTCCTCAAGAGCTCTCGAACCAGCTCTTCAATGACGATAAGTCCGGCGATATAATGTTCGGCATTGCAAGGCGGGTTCCTCCCTTGAATAATTCAGAGAAGATAATGAACACCAGGATAATGCCCGGCTCTGCAAAATAAATTCCACATTCCAACGTAGAGAGAATAAAATATACACTTAGCTCAATCTGCTGACGTGTTATGCGGCATGACATCACACCGCAGCCAAGCCCTCGCTCAATCTTTTTACTACTCCACCTCAAAGACGCTTAGCGAAGCGTTTCTTTTGGCACGCCTTGTCAAAGCAGAGATCGTGTTCCTTATTCCGGATCCTCATCAATACGCTGCAGTAACCCAACTGCTCCTGCCGCCACACCTCCTCTATCGAAGGGAATTCCAAACGGTCACGGAGACGGCCCTTGGTATTTCTCCCTTTATAAGAGGACCAAGGCCTGTCCTTATTCTTCAATCCCGATCGAATCTTTCCTCCGCCCCCAGCCCAACACCTAGAGCTTCAGATTCGAGCGCCGGATCCTCAACACGTCCGGTTCCGACCTCCGTGGTCGGATGCCCTCCTCGTCACGGAGGAGGACGATGAGTTATGCGGAGGCCAAGTACACTGCCTATGAAGTTTCAGACAGGTTGCCTGCCCTGCAGCAGGCCGTGCTAACCCCGAGCCCGTGAATACGCTGCCAGATCTCACCTCCGCGGGGTTAGGCTTCCCGACGGATCCCTTCGTGAGAGGGCCTCGCTCTACTACGGGCTGGATTTCCACGACTTGGCTCCGAGTCCATCCTCCACATCTCCGCATTTATTATTGTTCTCCGAAGCCTTCCTCCGCTATCCCCCACTTCGCCTATGGCTGAAAACCTTCAAGGTGGAGCCAAGATGATCGGGGCGCTAAGCGAGTGCGGCGGGGCGACTATAAGCAAGAAGGTCGATGCCCTGCGGCTCAAGGTTCCTTCCAAGAGGAACTGGATTGTGGCAGCAGGAGGGTTTTACATCACTACTCCAAGGCGCAGCAAGCAAAGCCGCCGCCTCCTTCCGCCTCGACCTCCACGGCAATCGATGTCGGGTCAATCAAGGGCTCAACTGGGGCCGTCCAAGACGGCCTTCACCGCAGGCCGGATTCGAGACCTCCAAACGAGGGAGATCAACTCGATCAAGGTGATGCAGTCATGCTAATTAGGCATATTTCGCCTCGCAAACGCTTGTCCTTCCATCTATGGGAGTACAACCGGAGGACCTCGATTCTCCAACATTTTATGGGTGCGCCACCCACGGAGATGTACAGTTGTTCTTCGACCGCAGTAGCGGTCCGGATTTGGCCGAGGACGCAGCCTAAGCCGCGATCGCCTTGATACTCAGTAAATAGCTCGAGTCCGGACATTCTATTTGTATGCCTTTAGAAAGTTCGCTCTCGACCCTTCGTTTTACAGGAATGGGTGGCGCGATCAAGGCTGATAAGGTGTCCGCCCTCCCAGAGACCGCAGACCGAGCCCGTGGCTGGTCGAATGTTGGAGGTTGCGCTATAGAAGGGGGCGACGGGGAAATAAAGGAGCTAATACTTTGCCCAAGGGGCGATCAAGAGGAGAGAACCAAGAACCCTCCTTCAAAGGAAGAGGACCGCCCAAGATCCGGAGGCCAAAGCCCCTAAGCGGGGAAGAAATCTCACCGGGGGTCCGGGTCCAAGAGAATCCGGACGCGCAATCATCGCCAAGGACCAGCTCTCCAACGAGCCGTAAGTATAAAAGAGGAAGTTAATTAATAAAGAAGTACCTTCATTTGTGCTTCAGAGGTAACCAAACTATTTATTTCGTAGCTCGATCTCGAACCTTCTCGATGAGTTCATCTTCGGGGACCTTCTTCCGGAGATGATGGAGAGCGACACGCCTCCGCTCAGCAGCCGCCAGATGAGGCAAAGAGCCTCAAGTGTCGCCACGGAGGGCGCCCCGAGTCCCGAGGGGCCAGAGTTCGCACCCACCGAGTCCGCCTGAGAATCAAGAGTCTGCTTGAGAGGGCGTTTATTTCGTAAGATCACCGTATGCTAATGCGTATGGTGATTGAAGGATTTCGCCCGCCGAAAGCGGATTATGTAATGCCGCCATGAGTTTGTCAAGCGGATTTGAGGTATGCGAAAATGGTGCACCCTTTGTCCTTTAACAGTTTTGCATATAAAAATGCTACTCAGATAGATAGTAGCCCCGAGACTCGTAGGTTGTCGGCAACGACAACAGCATCGAGGATCGAAATCTAAAGAATTGAAGTCCGCTGCTCCTATGCAGTGTGGCGGATGGTCCAGGGCTAGCCGACTAGTGAGTTTGCCGAGCTAGTTTCGAAACTTGACGTGGCGTATGAGGACATCGCACTTTGTCAACAAAGCGACTTGACGAGTCGCAAGGTAAGATAGTTCTCCGCAGCCGCTTTATTGAGTGGGTCAAACCCCGCCTCGACACGTTATATGCTGTTTCTACGCATGCATGCTGCTGCTGTGGAGAACTTTTCGGCCTAACTTGCTCTAGCTAAGGAGCAAGCCCGGCGGAGTGACGCGCTGCCTCAAGGCGGCCGAGGAGTTGAATGCCGAAAGGCGCGACCGCCTAAGCAGGCGGAGGTGGTTAATTGGTCGCGAAGTAAAGAATGCTACCGACCGCAGTGAGGCTCTTGAAAAGGAGCGGTTATCGGAGCGGGAAGACCTGAAAAAGGCCACCGCCGAAGCCAAGGATGCTCGCTCTGCAATGCGGGCTATGAAGGAGGAGCTGCGCCAAGCCGGAGAGATCGCGGCTGGCAAGCCTTACTGCAGCCAGGACCGGATTTGTTGACTACCTTTCACTTGAAGGCTTGACTGATAACTGTTGGTGTAAGAGAACTCGGCAAAAGGGAGGCAATCTTCCCTCCTAGCTCCATATGCTAAGACACAGGCTCGGAGCATGTCTTCGAGTATCTGATTCACTGTTCGCTCGACCTCCGTCCTGGGTGGAAAGCAAAGGTCAAGGACAACTTGGTCCCCATGGCTTCTTGGAACTTCTTCCAGAACCTTGAGGTAAATTGGGTTCCTCTATCTAACACAATTTCCTTGGGAACGCCATGAAGGCTCACGATTTGGTTGATGTAGAGACTGGCTAACTGGTTCCCCTTGTAGGTCGTCTTGACAGGAATGAAGTGGGCCACCTTGGTCAAATGGTCAACAATGACCCATATGGAGTCATGTCCCTTGCTTGACCTGGGTAAACTGGTGATGAAGTCCATCCCGACTTTGTCCCACTTCCATTCAGGCACCTTGAGAGGTTGCAACAATCCAAATGGTCGCCGATGTTCAGCTTTGACTCTCCGCATACGCCACACTTTGCAACATAGGTGGCAATTCCATTTTCATCCCGTGCCACCAGAATCTTTCCTTCAGGTCTTGATACATCTTGGTTCCTCCAGGATGGATGGAATACGGGGTGTTGTGAGCTTCTTGCAAGATCAGATTCTTGAGCTCAACCTTGTTGGGCACGCAAATGCGATTCCCAAACCACACAATTCCTTTCTCATCCTTTGAGAATCCTGGGGCCTTGCCTGCCTTGATCTTCCTCTTGATGCCTTTGATACTTTCGTGTCCCTTCTGAGCTTCCTTAATATCATCCATCAAGGTAGGCCTAACTTCGAGGTTGGCCAAGAATCCTAGTGCAACCAGTTCCAACTCGAAGCTTTCAAGTTCTTCATACAAGGCGGGTAGCTTGTCCTTAAGCATAACATTCAAGGAACAAGCCTTTCTGCTTAATGCATCTTCTACCACATTAGCCTTCCCAGTGTGGTATTGAACACTGAGGTCATAATCTTTGACCAACTCTAGCCATCTTCTTTGCCTCATGTTCAATTCACTTTGAGTGAAAATATACTTCAGACTTTTGTGATCCGTGTATATCTCACACCGCTTCCCTAGGAGGTAATGTCGCCATGTCTTCAGGGCATGAACCACTGCTGCTAACTCAAGATCATGAGTAGCATAGTTCTCTTCATGAGGTCGTAGTTGCCTTGAAAGGTAAGCTACGACTCTGCCTTCTTGCATCGTAACACCCCCATCCGGTTCTTGACGATCACAATATATCACAAACTCCTTGTGTATATCCGTGTGTGGCAGAATCGGGCGGTGGTCGTCTCTTCTTCAGCTCCTGGAAGCTCTCTTCGCACTTCGACGTCCATTCAAACTTCTTGTCCTTCTTCAAGAGTTGAGTCATGGGTCGGGCAATGCTTGAGAATCCTTCTACGACCTTGCGTAATATCCCACGAGTCTGAGGAAGCTTCTGACTTCCTTCACATTGCTTGGGGATTGCCATTCAGTCACGGCTTCAATCTTAGCGGGATCGACTGACAATCCTTCTTCGGTTAGAACATGACCCAAGAATCCAACTTCACGCAGCCAAAATTCACACTTGCTGAACTTGGCATACAGCTTGGTGCTCTCGCTTGTCTAGGACCATCCTCAAGTGTTGCTCGTGTTTTCTTCCGCCTTCGAGAAGACAAGAATGTCATCAATGAAGACAACAACAAACTTGTCCAAATATTCCATGAAGACCTTATTCATGAGATACATGAAGTAAGCTGGGGCATTGGTCAATCCAAAGGACATGACCGTGCACTCATACAAGCCATATCTGGTTACAAATGTCGTCTTCGGAATATCTTGGGGTCTGATTTTCAGCTGGTAGTACCCAGATCTTAGGTCGATCTTGGAGAACACCTTGGCCCCATTGAGTTGATCAAACAGATCTTCAATCTTGGGAAGTGGGTACTTGTTCTTGATTGTAACTTCATTGAGGGAGCGGTAGTCAATGCACAAGCGGATGGTACCGCCCTTCTTTGCCACAAATGTATCAGTGATCCCCAAGGGAGGCACTAGGGCGGATAAATCCTTTCCTCAACTCGCTTCTTCCAAATGCTTCTTCAATTCTCGCCAACTCTTCCGATCCCATTCTATAAGGCTTTATATATGGGTCCCGCCCGTATGAGCTCGATGATGAACTCAATGTCTCGGTCAGAGGCATTCCTGTAGCTCATCAGAAAAACATCGGGTATTCAGATACTATCGGCATTCTGCTCCATTCCAACTTCAATGACACTGACTTGGTTGGCTTGAGCATAGGAGGGGTTGGAGGCAAATTTAACTTCACTTCTTGGTCATTGGTCACAGTGACAGATCGATTGGCACAATCTATCAAGCCTTGGTGCTTGCTGAGCCAATCCATTCCCAAGATCACGTCCAAGCCTTATGATCTTAGGATGATAAGGTCTGCTAGGAAGTCTACCCCATTAATGACAATCCCGACTCCTTTACAACCTATCTTGGCTCTCATCTCTGCTCCGGGGGTTTGTACCACCATAGGGTTATTCAGGGGTGTAGGGGTCATGCCACTTTTTAATGCAAACCTTTGGGTGACAAATGAATGCGTGGCTCCGTAATCAAACAAAACAGCTTGGGTGCTGAATTGACATGAACGCACTCCAAGACGACGTCCGGTCTTCCCGGCTTCTTCGCAGCGACATGATTCACATGCCCTTGCCGCTGTTGGGCAGGTTATGGGAGCTTGGTTCCTTGGTGGCATTCCACGGCCTTGTCCTCGGTTCTGGCATTGGGGGCGCGCCGGGCTTCTTGTTGGGGTAATTTTGGATTAATGTCCTCGCTGTCCACATCCAAAGCAAGTGACTTGGTTGGGGATGATGCTCTTGCCAAGATTGTTATTGGGGTTGTTGTAAGCTGGCTCGGGTTGGCATATACGCTGAGGTGGATAGTTGGTGCGGGTGCAGAGCTCTTGGCTCACGATAGGTTGGCTTGACCGGGCTGGCTGCCACGGGCGAGGCTTCGTTGCCGGAGCTACCCTTGCCGATCATCTTGCGCCACGGTGTCATCCAAAGCATGTCGCTTGTCCTCAAGCATGAGTGCCTTGTTCACCAGATCAGAAAGGTCGGCAAATCACACACAACAAGCGAGTATTGCAGTAGTCCGGTTCAGCCTTCCATAAAGCGCCTTTTGGCAAAGATCAATGTCGACATCCTCAGGGCATACCTTGAGTGAACACCGAACTTCGTGATGTACTCCTTGATGCTACCTCCTTGCTTCAGGGCTCGAACTCACGCTTGATGGCCATGATTCCGTAGGAATGTGGGCCTTATGGAATTCTGCCTTGAAGTTATTCCAAGTGATGTCTTGCTCAAAGATGCATGGCCTTGAATCCATCCCACCAAGCTCCGCGCCCCCGAGACAAGGCAGCAGACGCCACCTTCTCACGGTCCTCGCAGCATCCGACTAGTGCCAAGAGATCCTCAATGGTGCAGACCCACCGCCGTCGCATCCAGGGTTCAGCAGCCTCGATGAAGGTGGGTGGTGCATGCTTGAACTCCACCAACGTGGAACATCCATTGCCGTGTCCCGCCGGGCCGGCGATTGACAGCTTGAGCAATCATCTAGAGGGCTGCAGGTGTTGGCTTGGCGTCCTCCTAAGGCTTGGAGAAGCCGAGCCATGTCCATGTTTGGAGGAGGTGGTGGTGGTGGAGTCTGTCCTCGGCTTGGTCCTCGGCCGACTCTGCTTTAGCGTAACCTCCGACTTTTGCCGGGTAGAGGTACCAAGATGTTACAACAGCATCCTGTTGGAGCGGTCAAGGTCTCATGATTGGGAAAAGAAAATGAGGGAAAGCAATATAGATGGGATGCCTAGTAAGAGGGTGGGGTGATATAATTTTAAGTTAAACAAGGGCCAGAAAGGTCAAACTCATGCATTAAAACCAAATGGGTGATGTAGTTGTTTACAATGCCCCGAAAGGGAAAGTACAACTTCCATCAAAACACGTTGAAAGCAAAGACAACACAACATGGTTTCATATGAACCATTACAAGGACTCGACTTCGCATAGGGGTACACGACCTATCCTACCATAGGGTTACGGACTGGCCCATCCTAGTCCTGAACGGTGTCTAAGTGGTGGAATGCTCGGTCGGTATTCTCGCTCCTCCGGTCTTCCTCCTCATCTTCATCTATCTTAGTCTCTTCGCCACTTGAGGGAGTGGGGAGTGGAGGGCTAAACACGGCGCTGTCACTGGTGGCGCCGTGAAGAGGTTATGATATTCCTTCGCCACATACGGCATGGCTGAGATGATCCTTGGCATGCGTGACTGTGGGGGTCGCCTACGATAGGCTACAACGGGCTGTCCAGGTGCACCATCCTTCTGATCCTGTCCGCCTTGCCTAATCCAAAGTGAGGAGTTCCTTGGTCTCGTGGAGTTCCTTCCAAGCTCCACCGACTCGAGGCCAAGTGTTGTGCCAGTTACCAAGACACAAGTCAAGTAGGTCCGAAACGGAGGGAAAGTCCTTCGTCCATGGGTGGGGCTGGTGCGCTGCTCTCGTCATCACCTTCCTTACGATAAGGCAGGTAACGAGTGGCTGGCTCACTTTCCATCTCTGGCAGGAGATCTCGAAGGCGAGTCAATGCCTTGAGAGCAGCAGTCTCCACGGCGAGAAGTAGGGTTGCCATCTGGGGTCCCTCAAAGAACCAGCTCGTCGGGGAGTCATTCGCCCTCACGACTACCTCCACGTGATACTCCTTCTTAGTGTTGTTGATCCAGTGCTCGTGGTAGGAGAAGGTGGGGGCTCGAGTGAACTGGCACTTCCTGAGGCTATCCTCAAGAAGCACGGGAAACCCGGTGGTCAGGAAGTCCTCGGATACGACGGCTGAGGGAGTCCTGGACTAGGGGGTGTCCGGATAGCCGGACTATCAATATCCGTCGGACTCCCAGACTACGAAGATAGAAGATTGAAGACTCCGCCGGTCCCAAGGTACTTTACTTGGCGGGAAGGCAAGCTTGGCAATACGGATATGTAGATCTCCTACCATTGTAACCGACTGTGTAACCCTAGCCTCTCCTGTGTCTATATAAACCGGAGGGCTTTAGTCCGTAGGACACAACATTACATCTCAACAATCATACCATAGGCTAGCTTCTAGGTTTAGCCTCATTGATCTCGTGGTAGATCTACTCTTGTACTACCCATATCATCAATATTAATCAAGCAGACGAGGGTATTACCTCCATCGAGACGGCCCGAACTCGGGTAAAACATTGTGTCCTCGCCTCGCTACCATCCGCCTAGACGCACAGTTCGGGACCCCTACCCGAGATCCGCCGGTTTTGACACCGACATTGGTGCTTTCATTGAGAGTTCCTCCGTCGCCACCAATAGGCTCGATGGCATCTTCAACCTTCAACGCTGTCCGTGGTGGACTTTTCTCCCGACAGATCTTCATATTCGGCGGCTTTGCATGCGGCCAACTCTCTCGCCATCCGAGCAGATCTAAAGTTACGCCCGCCGCCGTAAGATTCGAAGTTTAAACTTCACGGCCGATGATCGCGGAGACTTGATCTTGACGGACTCGAGCCATACTAAGCGCCACAAGACCGCGACGATGGGCATGATCTTGCTCGCCACGACAAGGCTTTGGTGGTCAAGATTTGAATCCGCCTGCCACTTACCCGAGCCGATTGCCCATGACGAGGGTCGGCGGATAGACGCCACTCGGGCTTCAACATCTACGGCGATGGAGCCAATACCGATTTCGTCCTTGCGAAACTCATGATCCCGAGGCGCCGACTCGCCGGACTCGAGCCTCCCGCGCCTCGCCAATTAAGCCAGATTACGCCGTTATGGAATTCACCGCCATGACATCTTTCAACACTCGCTTTTGGCGATATCCTCGAATTCCTCAAGCATCTCTCGCTATCAGAGAATCCCGCCGGACTATGGCCAGGACGGTTGGAGTTCGGACGACGAAGAAATTTGGAGCCCACCCACTACCCACTTTGTAGCCACTGTCGAAGATCTAACTGACATGCTAGACTACGACTCCGAGGACATCGACGCTATGGACGATGATGACGGAGACGATCAGGACCCAGCGCCCACGGGACACCGGAAGGCCACTTCACATACGACGCCTACATGGTGGATACCCCAAAGGAAGGGATGGTGAAAAAGCCGGAGGAAGATTCTTTGAAGAAGCAGCCTAAACACCGCGCCACGGCCGCCTAAATCCCGCCATAACAAGAATGGAGAATCCGCACGGAGACAATAACACCCGGAGAGTGCCAAGACGATCCTCCTACAAGACTCCAGCGCAGAGGACGCAGAAGGAAGCCCTCACGACAGTATGCAGATGAAGGGGTTGAGGATGATAACTATATGCCTCCTCCAAGACGGCTACCTCAACGATGATGAATTCGCATGCCCGAGGATCCTGCTTAACAAGAGCGCTTCAGCGCAGCTCATAGCCACGCAAATAACCTAAAGAAAAAGCAAGAACAGCCTTCAAGCTGATCAAGATCTGCTAGCCGATCGATGGATCGAGGTCCTCGCGTCAAGAGTATAAACTCGAACTCCCTCCAAAAGTTACCTAAGACGCAAGCTGCTCCCCGATTAGAGGAGGAAGCATACATACCTTTATCACCAGCAAGACGACATATCGACCGACCACCCCGTGGTCGCGACAGAGGCATTCAAGGCCCCAAAGAAGACCGCACTCGACATCGATCCAGAGTACGGTTTAAAAGGAACGCTACCGACTTATAGACATCTTGAGGACAAAGCAAGGCAATCCAGATCCATCTATGGATCACGGGCACCCTACGACCCACGACGAATACCGCCGACCGACATAGCGCCGCCGAGCCGAACACAACAGCATAGCGCCCTCGAGCTGCGCCGCGATATTGCTCAATACAGGGCGCCAGACACCGCTTATGCTTCATCGATGAAGTAATGGATCACCAGATCCTCAAGGGTTCAAACCCGCGAACATCGAATCTACGATGGTACAACAGACTCAGCCGTGTGGATCAAGATTATCTTCTCCACATCCATATGGCCCGTGGCGGCGATCCGCACGCCATCAAATATCTCCCGCCAAGCTTAAAGGACCAGCTCGGCACCGCTTAACAGCCTGCCCGCAGAGTCGATTGGTGTTGGGAAGACTCGAGGCCGCGCCTTGATAACTTCCAAGGTACATACGCATGCACCACCGACGCCGATGACCTAAGCCACATTATTCAGCAGCCAGACGAATCGCCGCATAGCCTCGATGCGGTTCTGACGAAGAAAAATCAAATCGCCGACCGTCCGGATGCGGAGGCCCTCGCAGCCTTCAAACACAACATCCGGACGAATGGCTAGCCCGCACTGGGCAGAGAAGCCAAAATCCATGGCAGCCCTCACATCATTAATGACCCGCTTATGCGCTGGAGAGGATAGCTGGCAGCCCACAGCAATAATCTCCGCAAAATTTCGCAGCCCGACTCCAAGGACAATCACGGCAGGTCACGCCGATCAAAAACAAACGCCGATTAACGGCGATTTACAAAGAGGATACGGCAGTCAATGCCGGATTCCGAGGCTCCAAACCCGTCAACGGAAGAAGCCATTTAAAAGAACAACTCCGGCCCGCCCAACTGGACAGAATACTCGACCGCCATGCCGATACATGGCACCTCAAAAGCCAGCTAATCACACCAATAGAGATTGTTGGTGTTCAGCAGCCGCGTTAATTGCCAACACAATGACAAGGCTAAATAGAGACGACGAGGAAGAGACCCGCCAACAACAGAGGATGTAGGGTTTCTTCGCAAGCGCGGACGGTGAATATGATTTACGCGACCCATATACCCAAGAGGGAGAGGAAGCACGACTACGGACGCCTATGCGATGGAGCCAGCCGCCTCAAGTTCAATCCATGGTCCTCCGTCCGATCACTTTCGATCGACGAGACCATCCGACTAGCATACGCTATGGCGGATTCGCCATATTGGTCCTAGACCCAATCGTCGATGGATTTCACTCACAAGAGTCCTCGATGGATCGGCGGCAGCAGCCTCGAACTCGCTTTATCAGACACAAGGCGCAAAATGGGCATAGACCCATCCATGATCAAACCTACTAAGACAACCTTTAGAGGTGTCATCCTGTGTGGAAGCCAACAGACAGTGCTCACACACCGAAGTGGTCTTCGATCCCTGATAATTTCCGGTTAAGAGTTAATCTTCGATATAGTCCCGCTCAGAAGCGGCTATCATGCCCTACTCGGACGCACCGCTGCTTGTAAAATTCAACGCGTGCCGATTATGCATACCTAAAGCTCAAGATGCCGCCCTCGTGGAGTCATTACGGCCAATGGGAATATTGAACGCCCTCCGAACGGAGGAACATACAATGCTCGCAAGGAAGTACAGAGCAGCCTTCTACGGCAACTCTCTAGTCCGGCAACTAAAAAGCCGGACGCATTAAAGCGCGCCGAGCAACACTAACCAAGACCACCTGGCGCGATCGAGCATGCGAGTAATGCGCCCCCACCCTCGCCTCACAGATGATCACAAGAATAACACTGCAGACATCATTACGCTTTGGAGATACCATGGGCGAGGGAGGGCTTAACCTCAAGGATTGAAGAGTGCGGCTCGACCACATCAGGGCTCGTGCTAGCGCCCTTGGTGTTATTTTTTATCTTTTCTTTTATATATGCAGGACTCTACCAAATAGAAGCCCTGCCTGACGGCAAACTTGCTTAACTCACGATACAACAGTCAGGATTAAAGAAGGCTGCGCTTAACACTCGTGTGGTCTCCATTACGAGCATTAAATTCAATTACATACACCAAATCTGCAGCTTATCCCCGAGGGGACATGTTAATTTAGTCCAATCCTTTGCTTATCAAGACTATTTGTATCACCGCTTTATTAGCGCATCTTCTTCATAAATAACGCAGCACTTCCTTTTGCAAGTTTATTACCTTTTCATGGCAATTATGCTATCCTTACAAATGTTCACTATATGACATATTGCACCAGACACTTTGGTACGGCCGAATACACCAGGGCTTCGCTCTATATTACGGTGTGATTAAGTCCAACACTTTCACAAGTGCGGCACCTCAACTTATAGCATTATATGAATCAGCTCCAATCATGTCTTGGGTCAATAGTTGGGTTTGCCTGCCCTATGTTTTGGTGCCTTACGCCCGCTCCGCCGGCTAAGGTAGCACTAGGAGAACCATCACGATTGCGCCTTGCTTTAGCCGGTTAACGCCAAGGAGAAAGCTAAAACCGACCGGCATGATAAGGCGAGAGATCGGTCGCTGTTCGAGAGGTCTTTTCGGTCCCTAAAGACTCATGCCGCCGAGCGAAGTTCGATGATGTCCGACGAAGGCGTGATAGTGCCCCGGATTCGGTCTTCCGAATACCAGGGGCTTCACCAAATTTAAAATTATAGAATTCTATGGCTAAGGAGAGTGTTCAAGCATTATAAGTCCGCCGCCTTTGTTCGCTATGTTGAGCGCCCCTAGATGGACCCAAAGATGGGAACAAGAGTGCTCAAGTTTATCACCGAACACCCCAAAGACTGTGGGCTTGGGGGTCAAGCCAACGACTTGCCATCTCTCGATTTAATAAACGGCCGCATGTAAGGTAATATTTTAAATTAAACAAAGCGTTGCTCATAGCGCATATAAACGAAGTTTTCAAGACAGATAAACACACAACGAAGTTCACTCAAGGATTACATTAAGGGACACTCATCCGTGATATCGCTGCTCCTTTCAGACAACTTTATAATATCGCCCGCGAGACGGTGTTCCTTTGCCTAGCGGCAGCGGATCCGCGAGAAGCTCCGCATCCAGCTTGCCCCATTGCACCTTTATGTGGGCAAGGGCTCGACGAGCGCCTTCAATGCAAAGCGGATCGCTTGATCACATCCAGCCTTGGGCATGCATCAACTAGCCGCCGAGACTAGGCCAAAATAGCTGCTGTGCATGGCCTCGCCCAGCCACACCGGACTGTGAGGCCCTTCATGGCCTCCTCACTACCTTAGGAGTTCGACCACCGCTTCACCTGGTCGCTTGGGGGCACTGGATGGCCGGCCTCAACATCGAGACCGAAGACCTTCTCCGCTGAGCTCCTCCTCGCCACGATAGAACGCAGCAGCATCGACGACTACGCGCAGGTCCGCAAATGCCCTCGAGAGCTCCGACCGGTAAGTATCCGAAATTTACATTAACATGCTTGCTCGCATGAAAACGCCTTACCCGCTGCTATCTTCTTCATGTCCTCTATTTCCATATGGGCCTCTAAGCCTCGGCCTTGGCGGATTCGCCCTATCGAGAGCCGAGGCAAGCTCGACTCGAGTCTTGAGTCACGCCCAAACTCTCGCTTTTTTGATGAGAGCCTGGAGCTCTTGCCAACTTCCGCCACCAGCCGCTTGTTTTTCTCGCTTAGTCCGCTCAGGTCAGATTATGCTCGCCACGGACACGGCATCCTTCGTATGCCACCTCGTTAGTGGCCCTCGTGACGCATATATTATCCTTGTTAATCTTGTTTGCAACCAAAACCCTTTTCTCAGAAGGTGCATATTTAAAGTGGTGTTATTCACCTTCTTTTCCTTGAGCTGCCTCTGGCATGGCCGAGCTCTCGCCTCCGACCGCCAAGGTCCTTCTTCACCGACCTCCACCAGCACGCGCCAGAGGTCAACAAACAGAGCCTGCAAACCCATATTGACATATTTTAGAAACCTCACAGATATCTTGTTAAAGATCCTTAGTCCGGCTTTTCTTCCAACACCGACCAAGCATCGGGCTACCGCCTATGCGGTATCATATTACTTAATTTTAACCTTCTTACCTCAAAGCCCGTTAGAAGGTCACAGAAGCTTGCCAGCCCGCCTTGGCGAGCTGGATTTTTCAATCACCGCACTCATGAGAGTGCGGTGTTCTTCGATGGAGGCGCTTTGAGCGCCCAAAGAAGTTGTCCAAGCCTCCGCTGACGGAGGCCGCCGGCCACGGTCCCGCCTCCTTCGAGGGGCTGCTCGCAGACTCGAACCGCCACGGTTCCGGAGTAGAGTCCGCACAAAGTCCGGAGGTTGCCCGACGGCGCCCGAGCCTCCTCCCGCGATCCCCTATGGGATTCCGCCACCATCCCGGCGGGGTAGAGGCAATGATGGAATTTACGTCCGACGGCGCCAACGACTCCGCCATCGAAGTCGGGAAAGTCGCCACCGCCGGACTAAAGAAATAATGCGGCATTAGAAGGACGCTATGCGACATACTATAATATGGCATATGAATGATCCGGATATTTACGATCTTGCCGGACGCCGGCCCTTGAGGTTATTTCTTCCCGCCAACACCGATGTTGGCGAACCTGTCCGGGGATGGTTCTCCCTCTGACCCTTCGCCGCCTCGATTGGGGAGGCCTTCCTTCTTTTCTCCCTCCTCCGGAGAGAGTACTCCTCCTCCTCATCTTCGGGAGGAGTCCTCGCCGTCGTCAGACGTTGATTGCGGAACTCTTTCGAGTCCCCGCGCCACCTTCTTGGTTTTCTTCTCCGACCACGACGGTGCCGAACCAGCAGCCTTGCTAAATGGGCATTCATCGGTTCTTCCGCATGGGAGCCGGTTGATAAGCAGCTCGCCTTCTCCATCCATTCCTGCCAAAGGAAGAGGCCGATCAAAACCTCGCTAGAGTCAATCTAATTACTACAAGTGTCCCGAATGGGGTCAATCACTTACCCCGCCACGGAGATCAGAAGCTGAATCCATGGTCTTCGGTCATGGATACGCAAGATCAGCTTTTGAACAGCACCTCCGTGCACCTTTCAGATGTTGTGTCAGAGAGCCCGCCAACGCCTGGTGCTGTTCCGGATTAAACTCCCACAGATTAAATGCCCTTTCTGGCATGGGAGAATCCGCCAGAGGAGCATGACTGACCACGCCAACGAGACGGAGCCCATTGCTCACCAGCTTCTTGATGCAGTTCAAAGTCCGTCACCTCCACTGGTCACCCCACCGCAAGCCCTTCTTTCCAGAGGTGAGCTGCAGGGGATTCCAGATCTAAATTGGGGCCGCCGCCATGTAGGCTCAAGCGTGGCTCGGTGATATAGAACCACCCCGATTGCCACCCCTTGACGGAGTCCACGAAGGTCCCTTCTAGTTAAGGGACGCTGGGCAACTTGCCCAACATAGAGCCTCCGATTCCGCTTATGCCCCTTCACAATCTTCGCTTGACGTTGAAGGTCTTGAGCCACAGCCGGTGGGGCCGGATGCAGAAAGGCTCGCACACGCATTTATAAACGCCGAGATGTTGAGGACGAAATTCGCGCCAGATCGTGGAAATCAAGGCCGAGTAGAACATGATCCCCTGACGAATGGATGGAGCGGAAACCCAGTCCATGGAGGAAGTGGGGAAGGAAAACAACCTCTCGTGAGGTCCTGGTTTGAACGAGCTGCCTGCCGGGCAGCCGATGCGCCGATGTTTCCGAAAGGTATCCGCGTCACAGAAGCTTGGTGATGTCCTCCTCCTGGCGGTGGAGGCCATCCACTTGCCTCCCTCCGACATGTTCGGAGAAGGGTCGAGGCGAATGCGTGAGCTTGGGCGATGGAGCTTGGGTTCAAGGGGATGGATGAGCAAAGGAGGAAGAAGGCATAGGTGAGAAGGTAAAACCTTATCCCTTATATATAGGCGACAAAACTATGCGCCCTCACCGCCCGGTAAAACTCGCTATCTCCCAAGCCCCTCCATCAATGGCGCGTTGGGTTACCCACACACGATTGATGAGAATCCCGAAAAGGGGAACATGATCTCTGCTCGACGGACGTGTTAATGAAACCGCCGCTAAACGTGTCAAGTGGTAAAGTAATTCAAACAAGGGCTTGGTGCTGCGGTGATGTCATGCCGCATAATACGCCAAAGAGATTGGGTCGGTGTATATGTTTTATTCTTCTACGTTGGAATGTGGAAATTATTTTGCAGAGCCGACACTATCCTCGGTGTTCATTATCTTCTCCGGATTATTCAAGGAGGAACCCGCCTTGCAATGCCGAACATTTTGCACGCCGGACTTATCGCCATTGAAGACCGGTTCAGGGCTACCGAGGGAGTCCCGACTAGGGGTGTCCGGATAGCCGACTATCAATATCCGCCGACTTCCTGCATCACGAAGATAGAAGATTGAAGACTCTCGCTCGTGTCCTAAGGTACTTTACTTGGCGTGGAAGGCAAGCTTGGCAATACGGATATGTAGATCTCCTACCATTGTAACCGACTTGTAACCCTAGCCTCCCGTGTCTATATAAACCGGAGGGCTTTAGTCCGTAGGGACACAACATTACATCTCAACAATCATACCATAGGCTAGCTTCTAGGGTTTAGCCTCATTGATCTCGTGGTAGATCTACTCTTGTACTATCCATATCATCAATATTAATCAAGCAGACGAGGGTATTACTCCATCGAGAGGGCCTCGAACTCGGTAAAAACATTGTGTCCTCGCCTCCTGTTACCATCCGCCTAGACGCGACAGCTCGGGACCCCCTACCCGAGATCCGCCGGTTTTGACACCGACAACGGCCATCTACAAAAGTGGAAGGGGAAGGGACAATAGAGGGAATGTGACCTATGTTTGGGATGCTTTCAGAAAACATAGGTATACAGGTAATTTCGTGGATAGTCTCACTCTAACTAACGTCCATGCTAACTAAGGCTTTTACAACAGATGGCTCGATACCAGCTCAGGGGGACCCCGACTCATAAGTCGAGATCATCAATGCACGCGGTACAGTGATCCCGAGATCAATGCTCACCAACACACGTAAGCTGAATAACAAGAGTCTTACATCCATACATACCGTCTTACACAAATTATGACCATTATGGTCAAGTCTTACATTGATAAAGCCTTAAGGGCTGAACATCAAATGAAACACAAGCAGCGGAAATCTTCGTCGATAAGTAGAACCCATGCCATCTGCCTTAACCCTACAGGCATTCTGATTGGGAAACGTCCTAGTTCACATGTTCGTCTCCAAAGAACTCTTCTTCGAACTCCGGTTCTTCCATGCCTGGTCAATTAAATAACCAGTGGCAAGCCAATGAGTACTTTGAATGTACTCGCAAGCAACCCGTATTTTTGGTTCAAGATACAACAATGCATGATATAGGTAAATTTTTGCAGAAAGCTAGTTTTGAGTGCAATGACATGTTCAACAACTTTGTAAGACATGCATCAAGAGAATTCAAGTAACCATGAGGACAAGTTACAGACATCAACATAAATAGAGTGGGCACCAACCCAACTCAATCATGTCAAGTCCTTTGACTTGACCCAAGTCACTTTATCAACACACACACTTGGTTTGTAAACAAGTGGACGTAGCCCAAGAGCGGTTACCCAACTGTCCTTGACTGTGGACATGGCTATTCAAATAGTTTTACACTCTGCAGAGGTTGCACACTGTACCCACAAGATCCCGGGAACTTCCGTGTCAGCCACTAATCATGGGTACCTCAAGTACCGTAAGCACCGATCACTACCTTTCCTAGACGACACTAACATGGAGTCCACTGATTGGCAGAACCCCTCGTGCCCAACATTTCACATAACACTTTCATGGAGCCTTGCTCCCATAATTATCACATACCACCGCACGGGTACCAACGGTGTGTTCGGTGCCCTCGTGAAAACAGCCATGGCCGCCTCTACTCGGCATGACCTCGCCCCGAGAGAGCACCAACTCTACCCGTCACTAGTAATGCGGGCTCCAAGCTAGTATCGGTCTAGGTACTCAATAATGCCTCGCTGTCAAACCGCGGATCTCGGTAGGGGGTCCCTGACCGTGCGCCTAGGCGGATGGTAACAGGAGACGAGGGACACAATGTTTTTACCTGTGTTCGCCCTCTCGATGGAGGTAAAACCCCACGCCCCGCTTGATTAATATTGATGATATGGGTAGTACAAGAGTGGATCTACCACGAGATCAAGGAGGCTAAACCCTAGAAGCTAGCCTATGGTATGATTGTTGTAATGTATGTTGTCCTCACGGACTAAAGCCCTCCGGCTTATATAGACACCGGAGGAGGCTAGGGTTACACAGAGTCGGTTACAATGGTAGGAGATCTACATATCCAGATTGCAAGCTTGCCTTCCACGCCAAGGAAAGTACCATCCGGACACGAGATGGAGTCTTCAATCTTGTATCTTCGTAGTCTTGGAGTCCGCGGATATTGATAGTCCGCTGTCCGAAACCCCTAGTCCAGACTCCTCAAGAGTTTCCCCAAACCAGGCTTCAATGATGATAAGTCCAAATGTGTTTATAGTCTTTGGCGCTGCAAGGAGGGTTCTCCTTCAAATTCCATGTACCGCCGAATAGTGTCCGCTTCATCTTGAATATCGTGTTCCTCGCTTCACGCCAAATAATGGCCCTCTTCCACGCTGCGCACGTAATGCAAAAAGCCGTGGTGTCTTTGCATTTTACCCCTAATTGTGCGAAGTCGCCTATATATAAAGAGGCAAGAATCCAGATCCAAACCACACCGCCTTCCTCCCATCTAATACTCCATCAAGCGCTTTTGACCTAGAAATCCATTCCACCATGGATCGTCAACGCGCTCTTCTTCACGCCCTCCCAGCCCACCGCCGGGAATTGGAGGAGGTGCCTGCTTCGCACAACGAGCTAGTGGAGCTCCAAACGGGGGATTTCTCCTCCGCCTCATGCTCCCAATCCGGCCGGACTGGTTACTTATCAAGGTGGGAGGCAAGCGAGACACCCAAGCCCCAATAAGGGGAGCGAGTATGCTTTGTCCCCTATCCGATAAGGGGACCTCGGATTTCAATACATCCGCTCTCCTCTGGCTCCTCGGGTTCTACGGACTCCAGCTCCACCACCTCACGCCTGCCTCCCCCGCATATCGCGGGTTACGAGCTTTTTGTGAGCTATTCCCGCATCGAGCCCCATTTTGCATTGTGGAAGAGGCTATTTTGCCTCGCACTCGCTCACCAGGGTCCATATATCAAGTGGGCGGCGCCAAATATGGCGATCGCCGGATCAATACCTATCCGTACTCCCAAGAAGGCGCCCAAGACGGCCCTCTGAGTGGTTTTATATAGGAGACGCCCACGCCTCGACCCAGCCCAGATCGCCTCCCGGAGTTTGATGCTGCTCCTTGAAGAAACGCCACCGGCGCCATGAGCCCCCGTTTGGAGGAAGACAAGAGCGTCCATTACTTGATGGGCCGGATAAGATTAATGGCTCATTCCGACTTGACCATGATAGGAGTCATGGCGACATGCATGAAGCGAGGGGTGCAGCCACTGAAATACAGAGGCCACCCCATGTGGGATTTCAACGGGGAAGACGATGCTACCCGGCACGGCTGCAAAGGGCCGGATTCGACCGAGGATCTGGTAAAGACCCTGTCCGGCCTGTACAAAGGGGAGAGGGAGGACTTCCTTCGAACGAACCCTTTGAATGGGTTTTCCATGATCAACCCTAGAGGATGGGTAAGTGAACACCTTGAAGGGCTCAACCCAAGCTTTCGAAGTTTAAGTTTCTTACATTATGTCTTCGGGGCAGGATCTACGCCGGACTGTGGAGGACATGGTGAGTCCTGCCCGCAACCCGAGGACCCGTATGATCCTCGATCCGCCTTCAAGAGGACCCGACATCGGGTGGAGCTGATCGACGGGTGTATCACCAGCTCAAAGATAGACACGCCTTGGTCGCCATTACGGCGACTACCCCCGACTAAGTCCGACTTCCTGTGACCGCGATCAAGTCCGGACACCATCATCTCTTTCCCGCCCATTTCGACCTTCGCGAACGATGGTATTTTGCAGAAGCACCTTTACGGCAGAAGCCGAGCCGCAAGGCGCCGACCAACAGAGGCCATCCCGACCAGCATGCGGAAAGGAGCGCGGTCTGGCGGAAATGTCACCGCAAAGGTATAGCTCAGATTTGAATTTTCGAGCAACATTCCGAGGAAACGCCTAAGTGCACATGATCTTTAGATAAAAGCGCCGGTTCATGAGCCAGGAATTGCCGATCCGACCAACCCCGCCAGCTCCAAATAGCCTGCCCGAGGGGGGAGGCAAGCGAAGACGCGAGGCGGATCCTTCTCCAACAGAGGATACCGGCTGCATCGTCCGCCACTAAGTCTGAGGTGGAGAGCGCTTATGAATCATTGGCGCCACGACAAGATTTCATGAAGCGTGTTTTTCCGAGGCATTGGATGCCTTTAATGCAGGGGACGCAGATCTCCGTAAGCCGCCAAAATGGTTTTACCAGAGCTACAGAGCAAGATGTGAAAGACATACGGTAAGGGAATTTTAACGGTTGTATATACCAAGAGTTCTCGAGACTTAAAGTAGTTATGCTAACTAATTTAAGGATCATTGGAAATTTCAGCACTTAACGAGAAGAACGCCTAATTGTCTCGAGCTGCAAGATTGCAAGGCCCAACTTGAGGTCAAGATTTTGTCGCCGCAGGAGGAGACGGAAAGACCCTCCCGTAACACATTTTTATTAATAAATATAAGCGCTAGGCGTAAGCGCGCTGAGTCTAATAATGACATTGTAGTACCGCGGACAAGATCCGGACAGTAAGATTGCTACGCCAAATAAAGGTCAAGAGAGTGTGCTGAATAGAGTTTAGCAGAAAGGAACAAGCTCCAGATGCCAACGCCAAGCTCGGAGAAGAGCTGAAGGCGCCAGCCGAGCTGTCCGGCCCAGCAGGAGAATCAGCGCTTGTCATGCGCATTTATAGTAGTAGCTTGAGCGAACTCTTTGAAAAGAAGAGTTCGGCGAGGAAGTATTTTGACATGATATGTCTTGTAGGTATACTCACGGGTCGCCCTTCAGAGGAGATGCCCATATCAATGGGTGATCAACTTATGAACTGTTGCCTACTCGAACGAAGTTCGGCAGTAATGAGCGGCGCTGCTCAGTGCTTTATGGCCAGCCTCACCCTACCCGAGGGCCTCAGGAGCTTATGGAAGAAGCTGCAGGAGGCGGCAGCGCCTGCTTAGGAAGATTTCGCTTGCCATTAAGGTGCCAGGAGGCTTGGGCCATGGTGAAGACGCTGTACAAGAAGGCGGATCCAACCACATGGCCGGTTGACCAGGGGGTCTGATGGGAAGGAGATCCCGTGAGTTTAGTGTATAGCCAAGTAGAGTTGGTTGCTAAATTTTCCCAACGGATCAGAAACTAGACAGCCTGTTAGACGGGATTGAGGAGGAATACAATCAAGAATTTGACAATGTATGTTATCCTTTAAAGTGACATGTGAAATGCCTTCTAGCCGGATTGTAGATCGCTTGTCTTTGCCGACCTTTTCGCTTCAACTGGACCCTAGAGTCCTGAGTGTGTCCAATACCTTTTTGGTTAAGAAACAACCGTGGTATGCATGGAGACCAAGCGAGGGGTCATTAGTGCTTTATCGCATAAGTGCCCAACTAGTTATGTTATATTACATGGTTAGTAAGAAACATCTTCCAGGAGAATAGTTTCATAGGGTTCTTTTTCTCGAGGCATGCCCTAAAGTGTATGTCCTGACCGCAAAGAAAGCAAGAAACATCCGGGGCAAATAGATAAATAGGTAAAAAGTCATCTTTAAGTCACCGATCAATATTCCCTTAAGAACGCTTAGCTTTCGCTTCACCCACCTGAGGTACACATCCGCCGACCCGCAAGAATAATCGCAGAGGTGCTCCTTTACCTCCTAGCCGAACAATCGGGAACGAGGGTAAGCACAGAGCCAGCAACCCAGCTTGGCCAAAACTTAAGTCATATCGATGCATATAATGGCGAGTAAAAGGTACATGTGGAAGCTTGACACATGTGCCGGGTATAAACTCAGATAATTGAGCTTCAGAAAAGAAGCCCCAGAATAATGAGTGTGGATGGCACATCATGCGATGCAAAGAATGCAAAATAGGCCCTAAGGGCTTTTAAGTGAAAAGGAGAAAAGAGAAACAAAAGACAGCCAAGTGTAAAAGTTTGACGGGAAAGGGACGAACTCTTAGTCCGGGCGCTAGGCATAGAATCGCCGGAGGCGGGCTGCTCCATGGGTTCGCTCGAGTCGGTGATCCAACGATTTAGATGGTATGTTCACGGTCAAGATTTGATCGACAATGAAGGGGCCTCCCATTTGGGCTTGAGCTTGTCCTTTTCTTGTCCGCAGTATAGAACTAGTTCACCAACGTTGTAAGTCTTGGCCTGCATTTCTATGCTTTGATATCTTCGGCTGTGCCGATAGAATGCGGAACGAGCCTTCGCGACGCCACGCTCTTCCTCTAATATGTCCAGCTGTCCCGCCGATCAAGCTCGGCCTCTTTTCCTCATACATGCACACTCGAGGTGAGTCATGAATAATGTCACAGGCAAGATCGCCTCAAGCGCCAGATACCATAAAAAATGGTGTGAATCCGTAGTACGGTTAGGCGTTGTCCGCAGCCCCAGAGTACGGAGTCGAGCCTCGACCCATTGTGTGTCGGATTTAGTGAGTGACCTCACTAGTCCGGGTTTAATGCCGCCATTATTAGACCATTTGCTCTTTCCACTTGACCGCTGGTTTGAGGGTGATAGACCGACGATAGTCGAGGTTGATGCCCATATTTTGCACCATGACTTAACCTCGCTTCTGTGAAGTTCGTGTCGCTGTCGGTGATGATGCTGTGGGGACTCAGAACGTGTACCACCCCGATATAAAGTCTATCACTGGTCCGGACTCGCCGCTTTGACCGGTTTGGCCTCTATCCATTTGGTGAACTTATCCATCATGACCAATAGGTACTTTTTCTTGTGGGTTCCCTTTAAGGGTCCAACCATGTCAATCCCCTGCATCGCGAACGGCCGTAATGGGTATGGTTTTGAGGCGGTGGGTATGATGGCTCGATTAGCAAAGAGTCGACAACCAACGCATCGCCGACCAAGTCCTCGGCGTCCGCCTCGAGCTGTCCGCAATAAAACTCAGACGGAATGCCTTCCTACAAGGGCCCGGCTGCTGCGTGGTGTCCGCTTAGTCCGCATGAATTTCAGCCAGTAGGTTTCGCCTTCTTCTTCGGAGATACACCTTTGAAGGACTCCGTGGTACTTTTTCTTATAAAGTTCTCCTCGTGGACCTTGTAGGCCTTCGATCACGAACTATGCAATGGGCCTCATTTTGGTCTTCGGAAGTTCCCGCCTAAGTAAGTAGGCTAGAAAGGTTCGCCCACGCCGCGACACGCCATTATGACGGGCGAGGGTATTATGTCATCTCGCCAATCACCGTTGGTGCGGTTTTATCCGGTTTGTCGCTACCGGCTCCACTTCCCATAGTACGGATGGCTTGAAGAGCCGCTCAGAAGATATTTGAGGACGACATCACGCTTTCACACCGATGCGCGCTGTGACGCCGCCGCTTGGTTATTATCTCTTGCTATGTGATGGAATTCGAGTCCTTCAAACCGAGCTGACATTTTAGGACAGCGCTATGATATGCTGCCATTTTCGATCCTGGCGCCAAGTCTCCGCTTATTTGGGATATTGCAAGGTTTGAGTCCCCGCTGCACTCTAGGCGCTGAATGCCCATGGAGACCGCCATCCGGAGACCATGTAACAGGGCCTCAGATTCGGCTGCATTGTTGGAGTCCGTACATTATTTGAAGTACATACTCGATCAGATCTTTGGTGGGGACGCCAAGACGACGCCACTTCCTCATCCGACCAACATTTTGGAGCCGCTGGCGTATAGTCCAATTGAGTATGCGCCTGACTTTTAGGGAGTTCGACTCAGTCCATTCGCGCATAAGTCAGCCAAAACTTGTGACTTTATAGCTCGCCGAGGTTTGTAAGTGATGTCGAATGGTAAGAGCTCAATGGCCCATTTTGTAATCCTGCCTGCTAAGGCCGCGTTATTTATAATGTCGCTGAGTGGTACTTCAGAGGCCACCGTTATCGAACACTCTTGAAAGTAGTGCCGAGTTTCCGGACGCCATGAACACCGTGATACGCTATCTTCTCGATAGTGCGGTAACGGATTTGCAGGGGTTAACACAAAGGATACATAGTACATCGGTTTTGAAGAGGGAATTTATGCCCTTCGTCACTGCTCGACGACGAGGACCGCGGTTACAACTTGATGCGTTGCTGCGATGTATAACAACATTGGTTCGCCCAAAGTGGGCGAGCCAGACCGGTTTGTTGCCAATATGGCCTTTATTTCTTCGAAGTCAGTAAGGGCGCATCCGGCCCACTGGTGTTCGGCGCTCGAGGAGGCGATAGAGGGCAGCGCTTTTCTCCTAAACGGAGATAAGCGCTTAGGGCTGCCACGCATCCTCGTTAATTTTGTATTTGTTTGAGGTCTTTTGGAATATCCAACCGTGATGAGCTCGGATTTTAGCCGGATTTGCTTCAATTCTCGCCGGATACGATGAAGCCCAAAGAATGTCGGGCCGGGTACGCCAAAACGATTTTTCCGGATTCAGCTTGATGTCATATGCTCCGAGGTTTTCAATGTGAGCCTCAAATCGCCTACTAAAGTTTCGACAGAGTTTTGTTTTGACGACCACGCCGCTCACGATGCCTCGATCGCTTTGCCGATCCGGTGGCTGACATGTTTGAATCATGCGCTGATATGTTGCGCCGGGCGTTTTGAGTCCGAAGGGCATCGTGTTGAAGCGGAATGGTCCATATGGAGTGATAAATGCCGCTATGCTTGGTTCGCTTCCGCCATCTTGATTTGATGATAGCCGAGTATGCGCCCAGAAGCACAACGAATCGTGTTCGCCAGAGCATCGATAATTTGATCGATGCGCCGGAGAGGGAAGGGATCCTTGGGCAAGCTTTATTGAGGTCTTTAAAATCGGCTACGAGGCGCCAGATTTATCCTTCTTGGTACCATCACCAAATTTGCTAGCCATCCGGATGTTTGATATCTCAAATGAATCCGCTTCCAATAGTTTGGCTAGCTCTTCTCCCATTGCCTATCTTTTGGGCTCGAAAATCGTCAAGGGCCTGTTTGATCGCTTGAACTTTTAGGATGTTTAGGCTGTGTTCGCCAACTCGCGAGGGATTCCGCATGTCCGAAGGATGCCAAAGTAAGATATCCCAATTTTCCCGGGAATTCGCGAAAGGCGGCGCCTACTTCGAGGTTCAATTGTGCCCCAATGGAGGCCGTTTTGTTGGGTCCGCTGGATGGACCTCGGAATTTTATTATCTCGCTCGCTGGTTTGAAGGAGGTGGACTGGATCTTTTATCGAGTATCACGTCAGTTCTTGTTCACCGTAGAGTGCAATAAGGGTGAGTTCCTCGCCGCTAGCCCCCGGTTTATAGAACCGGAGAGCCAAACCACATAGTGGTTTTTCCCAAGGTAAAGGGATTACCTTAAAGGTTGTTTGTTTCCCCCAAAGGTCCAATCGACCACAGGAGTTTCAAAATTTTATCCCCCTTCCATAGGCTTTTGGAAAAGCCGTTGGATAAGATAGTCCCCGTTGTTCAACCCACCGCAGAATAATCCTTTCCCCATATTTGGGGGTAGATTTGGTTCATGAGTTGGAAATTTTACGGTCCAAACTTAACCAATGGTTTTGAAAACCCCACTTTTCCCCGAAACCAAAATGTCCATGGTTCCTTTCATTATCTTCTCCATTGGCCACCTCCGACGGTTTTCAGGGTTTTTGTTTTTCTTTTGCATCCGGGGCCTTATGGGCCCTTTACATATCTTTCCGATTACCCAAAAGAGGTTTTAAACCCATGCAAAGATTTTCCAAAGGAAGTAACGGGCAACAACAATGGGTTACCTTTCCTAGATTCGAAGATTATAAGCTTTTTGGCCCATGCCCATAAAAGGGTTTCCCCAAGAATGTTCCCAAAGGGCTCGCCGTAAATAAGTTTCCGGGGGGTTAAAAAATCCGTCCCCCCCTTGGGCCAAAGGCCAATTTTCAAAATTTTTGGGAAATAAGGCCCATCTATTTTAAGAAGCCAAAGTGCCCCTCCGTAATGCATATTGAACTGAAGAAAACAGAAAGGGAATTTTTTTTGATGGGTGGGAAACTTGGGTTTTAAGAACTTTGTTCCTTGATTTAATGACCAAGAGCCGTAATGATGGAGTCATTGAAAGTTCACATTTTAGGGTACGGGATTTTGAGTTGGAATATTCCATGGGGAATTAAAAACCCCGGGATTTTGGGGAAGGTTAAAAAAAGGAAAGGGTGGGGCTCCGTTTACGGGCGAGAGGCCAAGAAAGCCCAAGGGGAAACCAGCTCAGGGGGCCGCCCCACGGTTGGAAAGGGAAGGGCCGAGGTTCGCCCCCGAGGGGAAAACCCAGCCCCGCTTTTAAAATTTGAAGGGTGTCAAGGTGGTTACCCGAACGGAGGCAAACCCGGCTGCCTATGGGGTTGAAGGCCCCACGGAAAAGCCCTCCGGTTTAAGAGCACCGGGGGGCGGGCGGTGGTTACAATTGGAACTCTTTAAGCCGCTTTGCCCCGGGGTTGGAACGGCCGAGCCAATTTTTCCGCGGAGTCCGGGATTTGAAGCCGAGGAAATCCGCCCCTGCCCTTTCCCAAAAGGGAGGGGAGAAAGGGGAAAACGGTGCCTTCCAACCGGAAAACAACCCTTTCCACACCACGCACAAGGGCCCACCTCATCTCCCTGGCTTGGACCACGGGTTTTTAAAGGTTTTTGAAAATAGCCCAAAGAACCCGCCCTTTTAGTGCTCACTTTAGCTCCTACTTTCCCCGATCCCCTGGGTAGGGGAGAAAATGAAGCCGGGGTTGAGGCAAAACCCACATGGCAACCCATGCCGGCGAAAAAAAGGCTTTGCGCTGGGCGACAGGCAAAGGGCTGTTTCGCCTGAAGCTTCGGGTTCAAATCCGGGTCCAACTCTTCCAAGCGCCTTCCAAAAAAAGAGGAAAATGGCTCATAAAAGGCCAAACTAAAATGTCCTTATTTTGCAGGGGCGGGGGAAAAGGGGTTTGGAGCTAGGGAAAAGAGTTGGGAAAAAGGACTTTGAAAGAAAAGAAAGGGAAAAGGTTTGGTGTCAGAAAGACAAATTGGGGGTTTTCATTTTGGGTTGAAACCATTTGGTAAATAAGGGAATTTTGGAAGGGGTGGAAAAAGAAATGGGCCAGGGGAGGGAGGGCAAAGCCCAAAACCGCTTGGGGGATTGGGCGGGAAGGACCCATGCCGAATCAAGGGGAAGCTTTAAATAGGGTCCCACCCCTTTGAGGGAGGGGGCAGGCCTATGCCCGAAAAACCCCCAAAAAAGGGGGGTGGAATTGGACTTGGGTGTGTTCCGGGTTGAGAGGTCCCACTTTGGACCACGGGGGGGTCTTTAAAGGCCATGGATCGGGGGCTCAAAACAAAAAAGGGTTGGGGGGGCCCCAAGGAGAGAAAGGGGCAAAGGTGTCCAAAGACGGCCGACGGGGACTTCTCACCCAGGGGTCAGACCAATTAAGGGAATTGGAGTGTGGGACCAAGGAGAACCCTGGGGCATGGTGGCCAGGTAAAGGGTTGCCAAACCTTCCTGGAGGGAATGGGGTTTGGGTTTCTGGGGGATCCTTTAAGGAAGGAACGGGCAAGGCACGTGGGCATAGGGCCGGAATTCCGAAAACCAGCTGAAAGAAAGGGGGGTGGGGGTTTGGAACCCCAATAGGGCTGGGACCCAGGTGGTCAACCTTTAAGGTGGGTGTCCCACGAAGGCCCCCATTTGGCTTTTTAAAAACCCCATATTCCTATCAGGGGCGGGTCAAAAGGGAGCCCTTTTTAAATAGGGAAAAACAAAAAATGTGTAGAGAAACAATGGGGTTCCCTCCTTATATTTTTCTAAAAATCAGGTATGAGGGAACTAGGGGTTTGGTAAAAATTAAGGAAAATAAACTGGAATTTATTTAAAATTTCTTAATGTTTATGATGGTTTGGGCAAGTTTGCCCAGATGAGACTAAGGTGAGATGACTTAAAGGGCCTTAAGAAGCAAAGGGGGCCCATCAATTTTAAACCCAAAATTGGGAAGGTTGTTGTCCATTTTCATTCTTTTGATGCAATTGGTGGTGGTTTTACAGTATCGCTACAAAATTGGGGTCTAAAAATTTAACAAAATTCTTTGATTTCAAGGGTTTTAGGACTTTGATAAAATTTTTCTAATGTCCATTTGGTCGGCTTAAGACCATTGGAATTAAATTTAAAATTTACTTTTCTTTTCCAAATTAAAATTGAAAGGTTTTAATTTCATGGGGTTTAACTTTCCCATGCATAAAACCAAGGCTTGTGACTGTAAATTTTTAAATACAAAAGCAATTCCAAATTTTTGAGGATTTCCAAAGAAAGAAGGTCAAATTTTTATGGTGTTTCCACCGGTTTCCCAAGAAATAAAAAAATAAATAATTTTTTATTAAAGACCATTTTTCAAAGGGTTTTAAAAAAATTTCTTTTTTATTTTTGTTTTTGGATCCACTCAATAGGCAAATTCCTTTTAAATATTTTTCAAACCCAAATCAAGTACGAGAAACCCAATTCGGGTTTTGGGTTTTTAGAAAATATTTTTCCTTAAAGAAAATTTAATTGACTTAACAGGCGGCTTGGGGAATTTGGGGCAAAGGGATTAGGGGGGGTTTTTCCTTAAAAGAAAGAGGCCAATCCAAAAAAGAAATAATCGAAGTTTTTTTGGCCAAATTTTCTCAAGAGAAAGAAATTTCAAATGCGGTTGTTTAATCAATTCCAACCCGGTCAAAATAACTTAAGTTGAATTCATGCGGCTTAACCATAATAATTATCAAAAGCCCCCTTTTAAGCCAATTGGTAAACAAAATATTTCCTCCCGGGTTAAAATTGCCAGCATTTTGCTAGGCCCCCGCCTGGCCCTAAGGCAACCAAGGGGATGAATTGGGCCAATCCCACGACTTTCCGAATTTGTGAAGCCGACCCCAAGAAGGAGGCAGTTTTATCTTCTTAACCCTTCAGGAGAAACCCGCCCAAAAAGGAGGTATAAATCAATGAATTTCTACTAAAATTCCTTGTTTTATTTCTTTACCCCCTTATCCCCAACCGTAAATTTTGAATTCCAAGTTTCCGAGGTGCCAAAGCCCAAGCAGAGACATTTTAAAACCCCAAATGAACCGAAAGCCCAGCTTGAATTTACTCAAAGGGAAGGACCCTTTTTCCATGTAAAGAGTATCCAAAATTTCGACTTTCTATTTTGGACATTCTACCCGAGAATTCCGGGGACGCGTGGTTTGAACAAAAGGGGTAACTAATTAACCTCCCCCCCTCCATTTTCAAAGCGGAATCTTCGGTAGGGGGGCGGGTCACTTGGCAAGTAAAGGCCCAAGGACACCAAAGTTACCCTGGTGTCCCGCCTTCCGATGGGGTAAACCCAAAGTTGTTGAAAAAGATATAATGGGTTATTTTTACAAGAAGAACCCGGCAAAGGAGCTAACCCAAGAATACCTTTATTATTAATTGTTTTAATTTATTTTTTCCACGGATAAACTTTTAATAAGAACCAGAGGCTGAAACGAGGCGGGAACCAAATGGTAGGAACTTCAAAAGGGAAGGCCAAGCGCCCCTTCCAAAACGCCAAGGAAAGGTAATCCAACCCGACTTTTTTCAATTTTATTCTTCTATCCTTGAGGTCGGGAAAGAAGTGGTTGACAAAAGGTAACTATAACCCTCCAATCAAAGTTCGGGCAAAGCGGATTGGGGGGTCCCCCTTTAATGGTAAAAGACAAGGGACACTGTTTTAGTGTTCGCCCTCCAATAAAACCCATTCCCCGAAATAAAATGGGTAACAAAGTAATCTCCACGAATCGGGGCTAAACCCCCGAGGAGGAGTACTCTCTCCCAGAGGAGGAAGAGAAGAAGAGGAAGGCTTCCCCAATCGGGGAGGCCGAAGGGTCCAAGAGGGGGAGAGCTATCCCCTCGGACAGCTTCGCCAACATCAGCATTGGCGAGGATGAGTGGCCTCCAAGGGCCAGGCGTCCGGCAAGATCGTAAGTATCCGGATCCTTGATGTATAATTTCTTTTATGTCGCGTAGTATCCTTCTAACGCCGCATTCTGCCCGTAGTCCGGCCAATGATGATCTCCCCGACTCATCGAGCGAGTCATTGGCCTCGTTGGATGTGAATTCCATCCCGACTGCCTCTACCCCACGCGCCAACGAGGACGCCGAGGTGGGATCCCAAAGAGGGACTCATCAGGAGGAGGCTCCGGAGGCGCCGTCAGGCAGCCTCCCGGACTTCGTGCCGGACTCTACATCGGAACCCGCAGTGGTTCCAGAGTCCGGCAAGCGGCCCCTTCGAAAGAAGGGCAGGACCGTGACGCCGGCGGCCTCCGTCCAACCGGAGGCGCCGGATAACCTGTTGGAGGCGCTTAAAGGCGCTTCCATCGAGGAAGAACACCGCACTATCATGAGTGCGGGGATTGAGAAGGTTCAGCTCGCTAAGAGCGGGCTGACCGGCCTGCTGCTGACCTTCTAACAAGCTTTGAGGTAAGAAGTTAAAATTATGTAATGTAATACCGCATAGACGGTAGCCCCCTCGATGCTTAGTTCGTGTTCGGAAAGAAAAGCCGGACTAAGGATCTAACAAGATATCTGTGCAGGGTTTCCTAAAATATGTCAATATGGGTTTGCGGTGTCTTTGCTGACCTCTGCCGCACTAACGGCGGAGGTCGACGTGCTGAAGAAGGATCTCGAGCGGTCCGAGCAAGAGCTCGGCCATGCAAAGAAGCAGCTCGAGGAAAAAGAAGGTGAGTAACACCTCTTTGAGTAAGTACCTTACAGAAAAGGATTTTGGTTGCAAATAAAATTAACAAGGATAGTATGTGTATTGCAGGGGCCACTAACGAGGTGGCAGCCACGAAGGATCTTGTGTCCGCGTGCGAGCGCAGCAGGCTTGACATGAACAACTGAGCGAGAAAAGCAAGAGGCACGGGTGGCGGAAGTTCGGCAAGAGCTCCGTGCTCTCATGGAAAAGCATGAGAGTTTGGGCGCGACTCAAGACTTCGAGAGTCCGAGCTTGCCTCGCCCTCGAAAAGCCAAGTCTGCCAAGGCCGAGGCCCATAAGGCCCTTCGAAAGTTGAGGACATAAAGAAGATAGCGGCGGGTAAGGTATTTTTCATGCAAAGCAAGCACGTTAGTGTGAACTACGACACTTACCCGTCGGAGCTCTCGAGGCGTTTGCAGATCTGGCCTTGATCGTCTAATGCCGCTGCATTCTATCGTGGCGAGGAGGGGAGCTCGACGGAGAAGGTTTTCTGGTCTCGATCTGCCGAGGCCGGCCATCCGGTGCCCCCAAGCGACCAGTTGAAGCAGCTGGTCGAACTCCACAAGGTAGCCGAGGAGGCCATGAAGGGTCTCATCATCCGGTCAGGCTCGAGACGAGCCATGCCCGTAGCTACTTTGGCCTTGTGCGGCGGCTGGTGGATGCATGCCCTAGGCTGGATGTATTTAAGCGCTCCACCTGTATTGAAGGTGCTCGTCGGGCCCTTGCCCGCATAAAGGTGCAATGGGGCAAATTGGATGCGGAGAAGCTTCTCACGGACCCACCGCCGCCGGGCAAGGAGTATCGCACGCCGGAGAAGTATTATAAAATTGTCCTGAAGGGAGCCTGCGATATTGCAGATGAGTGCTCCCGAAATGTAATTTTGAGTGAACTTCATTGTATATTTATCCTGTGCGCTGAAAACTTCGTTCATATGCGCCATGAGCAACGCTTGTTTAATTTAAAATATTACCTTCTGTGCGGCCGTTTATAAAATCTGAGAGATGGAAAGTCGTTGGCTTCAGCCCCCAAGCCGTGAGTGCCGGGGTGTTCGGGATAAACATGAGCACTCTTGTTCCCATTGTTGGGTCCATCGAGTGAGGCGCTCAACACAACGAACAAGGCAACCGGACTTATAATGCTTGAACACTCTCGCTTAGCCATAGAATTCTATAATTTTAAATTTCGGCGAAGCCCCTGGTATTTGGAAGACCGAATTCGGGGCGCTATCCATGCCTTCGTCAGACATTATCCGGAACTTCGCTCAAAGCGGCGTGAGTCTTTAAGAACCCGAAAAAAACCTCTCGAACAGCGACCAGTATCCCGCCTTATCATGCCGGTCAGTTTTAGCTTTCTCCATCGAGGCGTTAGCTGCTCAACCGAGGCGCAATCGCAGTGGTTCTCCCGTGCTACCTTAGCCGACGGAACGCAGGCGTAAGGCACCAAAACATGGGAGCAGGCAAACCCAACTATTGACCCAAGACATGATTCGAGCCGATTCATATAATGCTATAAGTTCGGGGTGCCGCACTTGTGAAAGTGTTCGGACTTTATCACACCATAATTTGGGGAACAGAAGCCCCTGGCGTATTCGGCCGTACCAAAATATACGGGTGCAAGATGTCATGTAATGAGCATATATATAAAAGATAATGCAATTGCAATAGAAAGGTGCTGCATTATTTATGAAAGAAAGTCTGCTAGTAGAGCGGACTGATACAAATATTGCGGTAAGCAAGGGATTTGTACTAAATAAACATGTCCCCCTCCAGGGATGAGCTGCAGACTTGGTGTATATAATCGAATTTAATGCTCGTAATTGAGAACACACAATGTTAAATGCGGCCTTCTTTAGTCCCTCGATGTTGCATCATGAGTTCGGCAGGTTCGCCACGAGCAGGGCTTCAGTTAACAGAGTCCTGTGTACATAAAAGAAGAATAAAATAAAAAGAAGGAGGCGACTTGAGCCCTGGTGTGGTCGAGCCGCACTCTTGGTCCATTGTGATCATGCCCCTTTCCCTGCGCCCATGGTATCTCCAAAGCGTAATTTTGTACGCGCAGTGTTATTCTTCGCGATCGTCTGCGAGGCGAGGTTGGGCCGCATTGCTACTGCGATGCTCGATCGCGCCAGTGGTCTTGGTTGGTATTGCTCGGCGCTTTTTGTATCCGGCTTTTTAACTGCGGACTTGAGAATTGCCTTAGAAGGCTGCTCAGATACGCGAGAGCGCAGTATGTTCCTCCATTCGGAGGGCGTTCCGTATTCCCATTGACCGTAATGACTCCACGAGGGCCTGCATCTTGAGCTTTAGGTATGCATAATGCGCATCGCGTTGAATTTTACAAACGCGTTCGTCCGGCGCAGAGCGTGATAGCCGCTGCGAACGGGACTATGTCGAAGATTAACTCTTCGCTCGAAATTATCCGGGATCCGAAGACCACTTCGGTGTGGTGAGCTGTAGATTGGCTTCCACTCTGGGATGACACCTTTAAAGGTTGTCTTTGTAGGTTTAATCCTTGATGGGTCTATGCCCATTTTGCGCCTTGTATCTTGATAAGCGAGTTCAGGCTGCCGCCGCCGTCCATCGGGACTCGTGAGGTGAAATCCATCGACGATTGGGTCTAAAACCAATGCGGCGAATCCGCCATGGCGTATGCTGGTCGGATGGTCTCTTCGATCGAAAGTGATCGGACGGAGGACCATGGATTGAACTTTGGGGCGATCGCTCCATCGCGTAGAAGCGTCCTTAGCGCGCTTTCCTCTCCCTCTTGGGTATGTGGGTCGCGTATATCATATTCACCGTCCGCGCTTGAGGGGGAAACCATACGTCTCTGTTATTCGGCGGTCGGGTCTCTTCCTCGTCGTCGCTATTTAGCCCCTTGTCATTGTTTTCGGCAATTAACTTGCCGGCCTGTTTGAACACCCAGCAATCTCTATTAGTGTGGTTAGCTGGCTATTCAGAGGTGCCATGTATCTGGCATAAGCGGTCGAGTATTCGGTCCAGATTGGACGGACCCGGTGTGGTTCTTTTGAATGGCTTCTTCCGCTGACCGGGTTTAGAGCCTCGGAATCCGGCATTGACTGCCGTATCCTCCTTATCGTCGCCGTTAATGCGGCGCTTGTTTTTGCTTCGACGTGACCTGCCGTTGTTGTCCTTAGTATCTGGACTGCCAGAATTTTTACGGAGATTGTTGCTGCGGGCTAGCCAGCTGTCCTCTCCCGCGCAAAAGCGGGTCATTAACGATGTGAGGGCTGCCATGGATTTCGTCTTTTCCTGCCCCAGGTGCCGGGCTAGCCATTCGTCCCGGATGTTATGTTTGAAGGCTGCAAGGGCCTCTGCATCCGGACAATTGACGATTTGATTTTTCTTCGTCAAGAGCCGTGTCCAGAATTGTCTGGCCGATTCGTCTGGCTGTTGAATAATGTGGCTTAGGTCATCGGCGTCTGGTGGTCGCACATATGTGCCTTGGAAGTTATCAAGGAATGCGGCCTCCAGGTCTTCCCAACACCCAATTGACTCTGCGGGCAGGCTGTTAATCCAATGCCGAGCTGGTCCTTTAAGCTTGAGTGGGAGGTACTTGATGGCGTGGAGATCGTCGCCGCGGGCCATATGGATGTGGAGAAGATAGTCTTCGTCCAAACCGCGGGGTCTGTTGTGCCATCGTAAGATTCAATTTTTACGGGTTTAAACCCTTCGGGGATCTGATGATCCATTACTTCGTTAGTGAAGCATAGCGGGTGTGCGGCGCCCCTGTATTGAGCGATATCGCGACGCAGCTCGAGAGAGCGCTGTCTGCTGTGTTCGGCCCGGTCGGGGTTATTGTATCCGGCGTGACGGTATTCGTTGTGGGTCGTAGGGCGCCCACGTGATCCATAGATGGATCTGGATTGCCTTGCTTTGTCCTCCAATATGTCTCGCAAGTCCGGCGCGTTCCCTCTTGGCTTCGTACTTTTGGAGCGATGCCGGGGTACGGTCTTGGCTGGGGGCCTGGATGCCTCTCTGTCCCGACCACGGGGTGGTCGGTCAGCCATATCGTGCGCTGGTGATGGAGGTATATATGCTTCCTCCTCTAATCGGGGGAGCAGCTTGCGTCTTGGGTAACTTTTGGAGGGGCGTTCGAGTTTATACTCTTGACGCGAGGACCTCGGTCCATCGATTGGCAAGCAGGTCTGATCAGCTTGAAGCTACTGCTGCTTTTTCTTTAGGCTGTTTGTTGTGGCGATAAGCTGCGCTTGAAGCGCTCTTGTTCGACGGGATCCTCGAGTGCAGCGAATTCATCATCGTTGAGGCTTGCTTCGTCTTGGAGGGAGGCATATAGTTATCATCCTCAACCCCTTAAATCGCCGCCCTTTCGTGAGGGCTTGCTTCGCATCCTCCTCCGCGCCGAGTCTTTGGAGGAGATTGTCTTCAGCGCTCTCGAGTGTTATTATCTCCTGTGCAGGAATCTCCATTCTTGTTGTGGCGGGATTTAGAGCGGCGCCGCTGACGCCGGCGTTTGGGCTGCTTCTTTAAAGAGTCTGCCTCCGCTGCTTCTTTGCCATCCCCGTCCTTTGGGGTGTCCACCATATATATGTCGTATGACGAGGTGGTCTTCAGGGGCCTGAGGCGCTGGTTCTGTTAAATCTCAACATCGCCGCGTCCATAGCGTCGATGTCTTGAGTCGTAGTCTAGCATGTCGGTTAGATCATCGACAGTGGCTACAAAGTGGGTGGTGGGTGGGTTCTGAATTTCTTCGTCGTCCGTATCCCCACCATCCTGGCCATAATCCGGCCAGGACTCTCCTGATAACGAGAGATGCTTTAGTGAATTCAAGATATCGCTGAAAGGCGAGCATTGGAAGATGTCCGCGGCGGTGAATTCCATAACCGGCGCCCAATCCGGATCGATTGGTAGGCGCGGGAGGTTGAGTCCGCAAGGAGTCGGCGCCTCGGAATCACGAGTTTCGCGGGGACAAGATTGGTGTTCAGCTCCATCGCCGTGGATGTTGAAGCCCCAGGCGGCGTCTATCCACCGCCCTCGATCTGGGCGATCGGCTCGGGCTAATGGCGAAGCCGATCCGTGTCTTGCCACCAAGGCACTGTTTCGGCGGCGAGCTAGATCGTGCCCATCATCACTTGGCGGCGCTCAGCTAACAGGCTCGAGTCCGTCGAAGATCAAGTCTCCGCGGACATCGGCCGTGAAGTTCAAGCTTCCAAATCGACTGACGGCCAGGGGGCATAGCTTCGATCTGCTCCGGATGGCCAAGTGAATTGGCCCGCAGGCGAAGCCGCCAATCTGAAGATCATGCTCGGGAGAAAAGTCCCACCCTGGACAGCGTTGCTGGTTGAAGATGCCATCAAGCCTATCGGTGACGACACAGAGGAACTCTCAATGAAAGCACCAATGTCGGTGTCAAAACCGGCGGATCTCGGGGTAGGGGGTCCCGAATTGTGCGTCTAGGCGGATGGTAACAGGAGACAAGGGACACAATGTTTTACCCAGGTTCGGGCCCTCTCGATGGAGGTAAAACCCTACGTCCTGCTTGATTAATATTGATGATATGGGTAGTACAAGAGTAGATCTACCACGAGATCAAGGAGGCTAAACCCTAGAAGCTAGCCTATGGTATGATTGTTGTAATGTATGTTGTCTTACGGACTAAAGCCCTCCGGTTTATATAGAGACCGGAGAGGGCTAGGGTTACACAGAGTCGGTTACAATGGTAGGAGATCTACATATCCGTATTGCCAAGCTTGCCTTCCATGCCAAGGAAAGTACCATTCGGACACGAGCCGGAGTCTTCAATCTTGTATCTTCATAGTCTTGGAGTCCGGCGGATAATGATAGTCCGGCTGTCCGGACACCCCCTAGTCCAGGACTCCCTCACAGAGCCTTTGCCAAAGCAAAAAATTCAAAGGGTGACCCGGAAATTAAGATTTTCACATCCTTTGGCAAACCAAGATCCTCAATTTCTTTTGAAGCAACAGCAATTGGAAAGCCGGAGGCAGACCCGGACCAGCAAAGATGTAGAGCTCTCCTCCGGCTTACCTGACGTAACCAGGAAGCGTTGGACTGAGGTTATCTCCGATTTATGCTCTGTTTTACCTTTGGCAGGTTTAATTCGTCAACCTCTGAATTCATCTGACTCCAATTATCAGGATACCTCTCCTTCCTCCGGCGAGTCTATGCAATCTAACATGCCGGCTTTCAAAACTGCCCCTGGGTAAGTACCTTTGTTTACCTTATGTTTTACCTTACTCATGCTTTTGTACTCATCCTTCTGCCTTTGTCTACAGCGTGCAAGTGAAACCCAGTAAAAGGGCAAAAAAGAGTAAGCCGTCCCAAAACCCGGTCATGACTGAACCAGAGCTTGGCACAGCTACTCCTGACAGTTCTACCCATCACCCGCCACCTGAACCAGCCTATGACATTCCAGCACTAACCTCTGATCCTCCCGCCAAAGATATTCTCAACAGCTCTGATAACCCGGAAGCTCCTAACTCGGCCAAGACAATTGATCTGGAAGTTGAGATCTTGAAGACTCAATTTGTTGAGCCAGGGCGACCCACTGTCCTTGCCAAGTGCTCTGCTAAGGAGGAGCTTCTGGAACGCCGAAAGGCCAAGCTAGACATTGCTGACAATACCCATTTAAGCATTGGAGATATAGTCTCTGGCTATCTCAATCAAGTACATAACAGCCGTGACCTGGAAATTGACATGGTGAAGCAAATATAGCAAAAATCTGAGGTATAACTTATGCCCCTTTTCTGAATCATACTTACTGTATCAGCCCCCAAGTCTATTTCTTATGAATAAATATGCTGTAGACTTAGAAAACTGCTTAGCACTGCTCTGTCCGTTTTAGAAAGAAGATATTTAACCCGGTTGTAACATGATACCTTGAACTTGCAATATACATTAGCCCCCAAGTGTCAAGTATCTTTGCTTGCAAAGTGCTTGGGACTTAATTTGCATGAACCGGCATTGTAAGTTAAAATTCTTCAGCATACATTAGCCCCCAAGTGTCAAGTATCTTTGCTTGCAAAGTGCTTGGGACTTAATGTTATCTTACCATGATGCTGACTATAACCCAGAATCAATGTAGGCCACCATAAATCAATTTGAGTCGGAGATTGCTGACCTGAAGAGCCGTCTGACAACTCAAGAACTTGAAATTCAAAAGGCCAACTCCAAATTTGAATTCAGCGTCTCTGAACAAGAGAAGTTCAAGAAGAATTTTGAGGCGGAGAAGAAAATCTGGGCTGATGAGAAGGCCTCACTAATAACCCGGGTCGAGACAGCAGAAACATCACTTGCAGAAGCAACAACCGAACTGTCCGGCTTAAAGCGCCAGATATCTCAAATGGTCTCAGCCATCTTTGGTAAGTTACTGTATATAACCTCAAATATTGTAATCCTTCCTTTGATGACTATTTTAATCGTTATCTCCAGCTCACCTTATGTTTATGAACGCAGGCCCCAGGAGCACAAACCTCAAGCAGAACACGTTGATCAAACTAAAAGCGGTTTACACTCTAGTGGAGCAACTGTACACTGGGTCACAACACGCTTTGGCCATTGTAGCTTTATCAAATAACACTCCCCACCTCCTGCAAGACGTGCTGAAGTGTCTTGCTGTACTACCTCAATGGGTCCAAGACCTAAGGCGGGCGTCCTCAAGAGCCGGGGCCATAGCCGCATTGAGCCGGGCAAAAGCGTGGATTCCAGAACTAGACCCAGCCGACCTCGCTCTTGGATACCCGAGTCTAAAAGAGGATGGGACCGTATTTGATGAACAGGATTTCACCGCCTGCGTCAAAGATATGTGCCCCGTGGCTACTCTCATTGGGAACGATACCAACCTTACCAAGTATCAGCCGGGCTATGAAAGTGAGAACTGGAGAATTCCAACACCTCCCTATGATGAAGTCAGCCTGATCCCTCCAACTCATAAGCATACCTTTGCCCCTGAAGTGGACCCAGCCGGTTTAATAGATGATGAAGCTGAGTTTGAAGCCTTGAGTGGCATTGATTGGGACTCGCTAACCTTCCAGGACAGGGCAGCCGACGAAGAGGCGGAGAAGGATAACCCGGAATCTTCAAGCCCACCAATGGAGTGAACCGCCAGGCGTTTATGACTTTGCGAAAACAATGCTTCATTATTCAGACTCGGGGAGTCTTGTAATAGGGTAGAAAAACCTCTCAATTTTTGTCATGCCTTCACGCATGTTTATGGCGCTTAATACTTTCGTAAGCCGCCATTGCTATATACTTCCAGCTTATGTTGATCTTTTATTTCCTTGATGTTAGAAATTTTCTTGCCTTACCCTGCCTATAAAACAAGCAAAAATTTCCTTGGTGATTTATCTCATCGGGGGTCACATAAGGTATTGATAACCCGAAATGCAAACCAAAACATCATATAAAGGTCGGGTTATGATTATACTTGTTAAACATAATCACAATAGCATACCTGTGATCCTTTTGGTGATCTCGCCTGCTTATATGACCTAAACCATGCGGGTAAATTTAACTCCTGAAAGTTGGAACATATAATGTTCACCTGGCACTTAACAACCTGGGGTGATCAATATTAAGCCGGAAGAACAAAAACCATCTCATGGTGCTTTCAAGAAGGTCTCAAGATAGTCAAATAATTATGCTTATGAAATATAATGGATAATAAACAATATTCAAAGGCTTCTGATTCGAATACGATCAGTAAACCGTTCCAAAGGGGTTAAGCTAAGATTCGAATACGATCATATAGCCCCAAGTGGCTTTGGCGATGCCGATCAAGTGGGTATCGACAGCTATGTTCTCTTTGGTTCGAATACGACCTATGTTTGAATAGGAAGCCCCCAAGTGACCATAAGAGTTTTTTAATTGTAACGCCCCGGATGTAACTTTCCATATTCGTAACTCCAACTCTTGCCTTTTCCAGAGATGCGATATGATATTTTCCTTCGTGGTTGGGTTTTTGTCTTTGTTTTGCTTTTGTTTGTTGCATTTCATCATTGCACCTTTTGCATTGCATCATGTCATCTCTTGCATTGCATCATGTCATCATGCCATCATATCATTAATTTTTAAAACCTCAACTAAATAATTTGCATAGATCTTTTGATCTATTTAAATCGAGGGATATTCACATGGTGATTTCTCTTTAAAACATATTCAAAGTCTCCTACTATTATTAGGGAGCTATAATAAAATTATTCCATTTTTTTGGAATTAACCTTTGACACACTTGCAAAATAAATCCCAATGCCTTTGTTGTCTTAATTCTTGGTCTCTAACCTTTGCCATTTATTCTTTCATCATTTTTCGGAGCTCCACCAAAAATCCGAACATTTTTGGACCTTCCTTTTATCAAGTCCTAGTTCAAACCCATTTGAATTAGATTCAAATGAGTTTGAATTTAAATCTTGCAATCATGGCCTTTCTATTTTTCTCGGAACAAGCACATTTTTGTGAGTCCGGGAAAATTATCCCCATGTCCAACTTCTTTCCCTAACCCTCCTTTTCTTTTCTTCTCTCTAATTCTTTTATGTTAAAGAAAATAAGAGAGAGGGAGAAGAGAGCCCAGCAACCTATGCCCAGGCCGGCCCATTAACCAGCCAGCCCACCTAAACCTCTAACCCTAGCCGCAGGGGAGAGCTCTGCTCGATCCCATCTCTCCCTCTCCTTCGTCCTCCTCCTGCGCCGCACCCACAGGCATAGAGGAGCGAGAGCTCCTCCAATCGATCCCCATCTCCCTCCCTCGCGCTTCCCCTCAGCGCCATCAACGCCCTCGATCCCCTCTGCCTCCTCCTCCCTCGTTCCTCCCTCCAGCGCCGCCAGGAGAGGAGCGCCCACGCTCGAGTCCTTCTCTCCCTCGATCCCCTCGCTCGTCCTCCTCCAAACCCCGGCGCCACATGCCTCTGCTCTGCCTTGGCCCTGCCTCTCCACTTCCGCGTTGGCTGCTGCGCCTCGCTGCTGTCGGCGACCACCAAGAGGCCGCTGCCTCGCGTCGCCATCCGTCCTCGCGCGCCTGCTCCGAGGCCCCGCCTCTGTTTCCGAGCGCCACCAAGATGATTTCAGCGTCCCGTCGCCGAGCCCCTCGCCGCCCTTCTGCACCTCGTCTCCGGCCCTGCCCGTCGGAGCCACGCCTCCCGGTGCCTGCAGCTGCGTCGCCGGTCTTCCTCCTCGACGCTGTCGCCTCGAGCCTCCCCATGCCTCGCGCGACCGCCGTGCCAAGTTCCCGCCGCTGCCGCTGCAAGTCCCGCTCGGAACCAGCCTCCTGCTTCGCGCCAAGTCCCGCGGCCATCGCTCCTGCATCACGCCCCTGCTTGCTGCTTCGACTCCCTGCCCGAGTTTCGTTTTTTGTCATGGACATGGGGTAGCTGCTGAACCTCGCCATGGTTCTGTCCAACGCCGCAAGTCCGACGCCAGGAGCACCTCAAGTTTGACTACATGTAACAGCAAGTACCACTACGAACCCGAAGACCTCGGATGCTTCACGTTCCACTACGATTGCGTGTACATCTACGGACGCCAACACCGGACCAACAAGTACCCCGGCAACGTGTGTACCACTACCGTCGACCCTCGAAGACTCCGTGGACGTCAAGTTCCTCGTCGTGACCCCGAACATCTACGAAACATGAACCACTACTTCCACTACGAACGTATACCACTACTTCCCTCGACGAACTCGAACCGCTCCAAAAACGCACGCTTCGATGGTATAACCCCGAGATGATCACCCGTGGACCGAATGCATGTTGTATGAGATGCTCATGTTCATACCGTGTCCGAGATATCATTGCACGTTCCTCCTCGGTTGCCAAGCCGTCGACCCATGGGGAACCCGGTATCCGGGATCACCCCATCACCTTTTGCATGACACACTCATCCGCACACTTCTCTCTTGCATCGGTATCTCAATCGAGTTACCGGGACCGGAATGTTGCCGTGGCACCATTTCTGTTTCACCGCCGTGCCACCTTTTTCCTTCCGCCATGGAGACAAATGCCTCATATCATGCTCATGTCAACGTTTTCATAAATATTGCCTAAAACTTGCATTTGTCATCCGGATCATGATAATAACAATTCAAATGTTTAAAATGGATGGTGGCATTAAATTGCTAAATAACATGGGGATTTTCTGGAATTGTTGTTTGTGGTTCCGGCCTTATTTAAACTTGCCTAAATAGTTAATTTGCTTATGCTTCACCCCTTGCCATGTTTAACAACATTTAATATTGATGAGTAGCATAACTGAGATCAAACTAAATAATTGCATGTGGTGTGTTGTCAATATGCAACTCGTTGCATATTGAGCTCCACTTAATTTGTAGTATGTTTGTTGCACTTTGCCACGCCATGCCTCATTAAACCGGACATGCATCATACTTGTTTTTGTGCATCATGCCATGTTTATGCTTACGCATTTACCATGTTGTTTGTTTCTTTCCGGTGTTGCTTCTTAGTTCCGGTAATGTTGCAATTGTGAGGATTCGTTCGACTACTACCGTTCGTCTTCTTCATGGACTCGTTCTTCTTCCTTGCGGGATTTCAGGCAAGATGACCGCTACCCTGGATCTCACTACTATCATTGCTATGCTAGTTGTTTCGTTCTATCGCTATGCTGCGCTTCCTATCATTTACTCTTCAAGCCTCCCAAATTGCCATGAACCTCTAACCTTTGACACCATTCCTAGCAAACCATTGTTTGGCTATGTTACTACTTTGCTCAGCCCCTCTTATATCGTTGTTAGTTGCAGGTGAAGTAGAAGATTGCTCCATGGTGGACAGGGTTATGTTGGGATATCACAATATCTCTTATATTATTAATGCATCTATATATTTGGTAAAGGGTGGAAGGCTCGGCCTTATGCCTGGTGTTTTGTTCCACTCTTTCTGCCCTAGTTTCCGTCATACCGGTGTTATGTTCCCGGATTTTGCGTTCCTAACGCGGTCGGGTGATTTATGGGACCCCCCTGACAGTTCGCTTTGAATAAAACTTGTCCAGCAAGGCCCAACATTGGTTTTACCATTTGCAACAACTATTACCTTTTACCCTTGGGAGTCGTGCATCCCAAGGGTCATCTTTATTTTAGCCCCCTGGGCCAATGCTTGTCTAAGTGTTGGTCCAAACTAGAGCCACTTGCAGTGCCACCTCGGGGAAACTTGAGGGCTGGTTCTAGTTGTACGTATTGCTCATCCGGTCGTGGCACGAGGCGAGATACGCGCTACTACAATCGGATATGTCGGCACGCCAGAGGTCTTGCTGGTCTTGTTTTACCATTGTCGAAATGTCTTGTAAACCGGATTCCGAGACTGATCGGGTCTTCCTGGGAGAAGGTCTATTCCTTCGTTGATCGCGAGAGCTTGTCATGGGCTAAGTTGGGACACCCCTGCAGGGTTTAAACTTTCGAGAGCCGTGCCCGCGGTTATGTGGCAGATGGGAATTTGTTAATGTCCGGTTGTAGATAACTTGACACCAGATCCGAAATAAAACGCATCAACCGTGTGTGTAGCCGTGATTGTCTCTTTTCGGCGGAGTCCGGGAAGTGAACACGGTTTCTGGGTTATGTCTGACGTAAGTAGGAGTTCAGGATCACCTCTTGATCATTGCTAGTTGACGACCGTTCCTTTGTTTCTCTTCTCGCTCTTCTTTGCGTATGTTAGCCACCATACTTGCTTAGTCACTGCTGCAACCGCACCACTTTGCCCCTTCCTTTCCCATTAAGCTTTGCTAGTCTTGATACCCATGGTAATGGGATTGCCGAGTCCTCGTGGCTCAGCAGATACTTCCAAAACCAGTTTGCAGGTGACTATGTTGCCGAAAGCGGTGACGCAACCAAGCTCAAGGAGGAGCTCGATGAAGATCTTGCCCTTTGTGTTGTTTCGTTCTAGTTGATCGAGAGTGGAGCCCAGTTGGGGTTGATCGGGGACCTTTATCGCATTTGGGGTTCTTCTTTTATTTTGGTTCCGCATCGGACCTTGATTGTATCTGGATGATGTAATGCTTTATTCATGTAATTGTGTGAAGTGGCGATTGTAAGCCAACCATGTATCTCTTTCCTTATGTATTACATGGGTTGTGTGAAGATTACCTCACTTGCGACATTGCTTTCAATGCGGTTATGCCTCTAAGTCGTGCTTCCGACACGTGGGAGATATAGCCGCATCGAGGCGCTACAAGTTGGTATCGAGCCTTCCCGACCTTAGGAGCCCCACCGCTTGATCGTTTTTAGCGGCGAGTTGTGTCTAGAAAAAATGTTTTGAGTCATTTAGGATTATATATATCGGAGAGTTAGGAATTCTTTTTACTCCTCAGTCCCTTCGTCGCTCTGGTGAGGTCTCCTGACATAGAAGTTTTGACTTTCCTCTCCTCAAATTTCACTAAATGTTTTTTAGGATCACGCTGGTATTTTGGAATCGTTCGATGGTTTTATGATGAGAACATTGTCTTGGTGCCTCTGTCGGGGTTTAGTGGAAGTGTCCCGGGAGTTGAGCTCGAGGTGTTGTCATCATAATTTTATCGTTGCAGATTCGGAATACCGAGTTTAATACGCCGACATCGAAAATCTCTTTTATGCGTTGTTGGTGAGATAACCCGATAACCCGATCTTGAGGTGAGTACGGGAGTATTGCCATGACTCGTATAACCGATGCTTTACGAAGGTTGAGGTACATGATTTCCGGAGGTTTCTTGGTTATGTGTTGATGGATGGATACAGCTTGGATGTAGGTATTGTTAGTTTGGGTGAGATATATTGCTTCCCCTGTATCCTCAACACCAGATTGCATAACCAGAAAGTTTCGTGAGTTTTATAGGTGGGAATTCAAGTAGCTCCTAGAATATCTTTTCGACAAATGCATGATATGGGATTGGGTAAATCTCTATCATATGTATTTGTTCCGGCTTATTCTGCAAGCCAGTCCTTTGTTTTTGTTTTGAGTTGTGGTATTCGAGTTGCTTCAATGTCAAGTGTTGATTCCATACCTTTCCGAAATGGTGTTCTCATACTCCGATGTGAATACCAATCCTTCTCGACAATCGGGATTGTCATGTCAATCCTTTTCAACTGGCGTGTTTCTCTTCAAGTGGATCCGATCACTTCAACATCAGCAAGACCAATTATCATTTCTTCTCAACGGTGTTTGTTTCATCCGTCTCCAAGTTGCCTTTGTTTTTTCCCGCCCACCCACCCTTTTTCCTCAAGGACTAAGATTTCTTTACCAAGTATCCTTTTATTTTTATGAAGTTTCTCCATTCTTTTCCGTCAATGTTCTTACCCGGTGGTTCTCAAGAAGATGTTCTACTAGTTCGTCATTCCTCATTCCTTTCTCTTCTCCGGTGGATTCAAGTCATGTTTTGTTGATCATACCTTTTTCCTCTTTTCAATGTCTTCTCATACCGGTGCACCTCATTATCATGCTACTTCTCGCTATTTGTTATTCCGGAGTGCTCAAGATATCTCGAAGATTCGTGTTTCCACTCTGCATTCGTTCAAGCTCTTTCGAGATTGGTATCTCATTCAAGTCATTTAATTCAACCGGTGCAACATCTCTTTTAAATCTTTTCAACGGTGTTCTTTTGAGTGGGCCCTACCCCACGGTCTTTTCGAGGATCTTACGACTCTTCTATTTTCCCGAGCTATCCTAAATTCTTCTCCAAGTTTGGCGTAAGAATGAGTTATCATCACCAAATGTTTTTCTCCAAGATATTTCAAATTCTTTTCATAGTTGGCTCAACCTCTTCGCTTTTGATTCTTCCGGTGTGCCTCAATAATTCTTGGTGGTGTTTCTCGTTGTCATTCTCATCATTTGAAGACCGAAGAAGAGTTTCTCTTTAATCTTGCTCTATTCTCTTCAAGATTCATGGTGCTAGCTTGTTGCCATCCTCTCATAATAGTTTTCGATTGTGAGAATCTTTTTCACCCATCCGGAGCATTTTAGGAGTCTTTTCAGTTTCATTCTTTGAAGCCCATCATCTCAGTATTATTCATTCAAGCTTTCAGCTCTCGTTCTCCAAATCATACCGGAGTGTTGTGTTCTCATTCAAGTATTCTCTAATCAGCTCGTGATCTATTCGTTCATTTGTATCTAAATACCCTCAAGTATCTTCATTCATTTTGCAATTCTTCCTGGTGATTTGTGCATTTGCTACTTTCATTCTCAATTGTTATGGTGTTTTTTTTCTAGATTTCACTTCTTCGTTATCAAATCAATTCATTCATTGTTTCCAAATCCCACCGGTGGTCCCATCATTAACTTCTTCAAGTTGGCGCTATATCTCTTTTCAATCCCTCAAGAAGAATAAGTAGTATGCCAAATCCGTTGCTTGTCATCAATTAAATTGGTGAAGGATATGCATAACGTAATTCTTATTATTGTTTCAAGTGATCTAGTGTCTTCTTTCTAGAGTTGTTCATCATGTCATTTTTTTTTCTCGGTTCGAGATGCTTCATCTTTTCTTTTCCGGAGTTCCAAGTTTTTACGCATTATCTTGTCATGAAGCTCCATCTAAATCATTGCAAGGCTTCACCTTGTGTTTTCAACTTCTTTTTCTTTTCATCATCCTTTTATTACCGGAGTTCTTCATGGAGGCTCTACATGGTGGTTTGTCAAGGATTCCTTTCATTCTCGATTTGTTCTTCAAGATTTCTCTTGAAGTTATGATCCGCCAAGCTATACTAAAAAATTAAACATGGTGCTCATCACATGTTTTGTTTTGAGGCGTTCAAGTATTCTTCTTCTTGCATTTTGAAGTGCAATTCTTTCTACCTTATCTTTTGAGATGGTGTTATGTCACTCTTGACAATTTCCTTCATGTTTCATGATTCATATGTTGATAAGAATGAGGTATTTTAAATCCATCATTTTCTCTTCGTTCAAGAGATCTTTTCGACCAATCAACTTCTTTGTTGGAGTTATCTTGTGTCATATTTCACCTAAAGCCTTTCCTTAAGGGTTGTTGCTATTTGTGGTGATTACGCATGACCCAAGCTTGCTCTCTATTCACTTGGTGGAAGAAGTTTCTCTTATCTTCATTGATCTCAACCAATCAATTGTTTCCATTAGTGGCCGGTTGTCACCTCATCATTTTGAGATGTTTGCCATAAGCCCACAACAAGCTTGTGCTTTTCATTGTTGATTTTCCAACAACTCCGTTCAATTCTTCTTTGCAAGGATGCTTTCCAAGCTCATTTGTGGCAGAAGTTGGCATTTTCTTCTTCATTCTGTTATTCCAATGATCTATCTTCTATTGTTTCTTCCGGAGGCAGTGTGTTGTTGATTTCATCAAGTACCCTCTCATCTTGTCAAGTTCATGATTCAATTCCTTCCATTTACAGTCGGAGTGCTGCCCAAATTATATCATTCTTCCTCTCTCATCTTGTTTTAACCGGAGTGGTTTCAAATTCTATCTTGTCCATCAAACTCTTGATTCATGTCTTTGCAACCTTCAAGTCCTCGTAATGTTCATTGTTCCTCTTTTCTAACGGATTGTTTGCAATCTCGTTCATCTCTGTTGTACTCTTTCTTTTAAATTGCTCAACCTCTCATGGTTGGTGGTTTCTCTCATTCGTCAAAGAAGCAACCTTGTTTTACCTCTTCTCTTCCTCTTCCGTTTTCCCTCCGGTGCCATCCTAGATCTCGGGACGAGATCCTCTCGTAGTGGTGGAGTGTTGTAACGCCCCGGATGTAACTTTCCATATTCGTAACTCCAACTCTTCCCTTTTCCGGAGATGCGATATGATATTTTCCTTCGTGGTTGGGTTTTTGTCTTCGTTTTGCTTTTGTTTGTTGCATTTCATCATTGCACCTTTTGCATTGCATCATGTCATCTCTTGCATTGCATCATGTCATCATGCCATCATATCATTAATTTTTAAAACCTCAACTAAATAAATTGCATAGATCTTTTGATCTATTTAAATCGATGGATATTCACATGGTGATTTCTCTTTAAAACATATTCAAAGTCTCCTACTATTATTAGGGAGCTATAATAAAATTATTCCATTTTTTTCGAATTAACCTTTGACACACTTGCAAAATAAATCCCAATGCCTTTGTTGTCTTAATTCTTGGTCTCCAACCTTTGCCATTTATTCTTTCATCATTTTTCGGAGCTCCACCAAAAATCCGAACATTTTTGGACCTTCCTTTTATCAAGTCCTAGTTCAAACCCATTTGAATTAGATTCAAATGAGTTTGAATTTAAATCTTGCAATCATGGCCTTTCTATTTTTCTCGGAACAAGCACATTTTTGTGAGTCCGGGAAAATTATCCCCATGTCCAACTTCTTTCCCTAACCCTCCTTTTCTTTTCTTCTCTCTAATTCTTTTATGTTAAAGAAAATAAGAGAGAGGGAGAAGAACCCCACAACCTATGCCCAGGCCGGCCCATTAACCAGCCAGCCCACCTAAACCTCTAACCCTAGCCGCAGGGGAGAGCTCTGCTCGATCCCATCTCTCCCTCTCCTTCGTCCTCCTCCTGCACCGCACCCACAGGCAGAGAGGAGCGAGAGCTCCTCCAATCGATCCCCATCTCCCTCTCTCGCGCTTCCCCTCAGCGCCGTCAACGCCCTCAATCCCCTCTGCCTCCTCCTCCCTCGTTCCTCCCTCCAGCGCCGCCAGGAGAGGAGCGCCCGCGCCCGAGTCCTTCTCTCCCTCGATCCCCTCGCTCGTCCTCCTCCAAACCCCGGCGCCACATGCCTCTGCTCTGCCTTGGCCCCGCCTCTCCACTTCCGCGTTGGCTGCTGCGCCTCGCTGCTGTCGGCGACCACCGAGAGGCAGCTGCCTCGCGACGCCATCCGTCCTCGCGCTTTGCTCGAGAGGCCCGCCTCTGCTTCCGCGCCGCCAAGATCAGTTTTAAGCGTCCCGTCGCCGAGCCCTCGCCGCCCTTTTTCGTCTCGCCCTGCCGTCGAAGCCACGCCTCCCGGTGCCTGCAGCTGCGTCGCTGGTCTTCCTCCTCGACGCTGTCGCCTCGAGCCTCCCCGTGCCTCGCGCGACTGCCGTGCCAAGTTCCCACCGCTGCCGCTGCAAATCCCGCTCGGAACCAGCCTCCTGCTTCGCGCCAAGTCCCGCGGCCGTCGCTCCTGCAACACGCCCTTGCTTGCTGCTTCGACTCCCTGCCCGAGTTTCGTTTTTCATCATGGACGTGGGGTAGCTGCTGAACCTCGCCATGGTTCTGTCCAACGCCGCAAGTCCGACGCCAGGAGCACCTCAAGTTCGACTACATGTAACAGCAAGTACCACTACGAACCCGAAGACCTCGGATGCTTCAAGTTCCACTAGATTGCGTGTACATCTACGGACGCCAAGACCGGACCAACAAGTACCCCGGCAACGTGTGTACCACTACCGTCGACCCTCGAAGACTCCGTGGACGCCAAGTTCCTCGTCGTGACCCCGAACATCTACAAAACATGAACCACTACTTCCACTACGAACGTATACCACTACTTCCCTCGACGAACTCGAACTGCTCCAAAAACGCACGCTTCGAAGGTATAACCCCGAGATGATCACCCGTGAACCGAATGCATGTTGTATGAGATGCTCATGTTCGAACCGTGTCCGAGTTATCATTGCACGTTCCTCCTCGGTTGTCAAGCCGTCGACCCATGGGGAACCCGGTATCCGGGATCACCCCATCACCTTTTGCATGACACACTCATCCGCACACTTCTCTCTTGCATCGGTATCTCAATCGAGTTACGGGGACCGGAACACTACTAGGGAAAAGCCTATACACAGAATCTTAGCAGCAGCGCGGTTCAAAATAGAGCGCTGCTGGTAAGTAGTTGTAGCGCTTATGCGTAAACTTCGCTGCTGCTAAATATTTAGCGATGGCGCTTCCGACTAAACACGCTGCTACAAATATCGACCGGCGGTGTTCCCCACCTCTAAGTAGCGATGGCGGTCGCAGTAAACAGCGCTCTCGCTAATCGCATAGTAGTAGCGCGGTTTCCTCGAGATCGCTCTTGGTAAGTTTCAAAATGCCGCCATTTTTGTCCCGATTAGCGATGGCGCCTTACAGCAGCGTTGCTGCTACGTTTTTAGCAGCAACGCGGTTTCTCACCAGCGCTACTGCTAACCCCAGCAACCCCCAAACCGTCCCTCCCTTCCCCCTTGCTTTTTCCCTTCCCCTACCTCCCCTCTCCTCTCTTCCCTCCACCACATGCTCCCACTCTCACTTTTTTTCCCTTCCCCCTACCTCCCCCTCTCCTCTCTTCCCTCCACCACATGCTCCCACTCTCACTCTTCTTCTTCTCAATACTTCTCCCCCATTACTCCCTCTCTTCTCTATCCACCTTCTCTCTCTTCATTACTCCTACATAACTACACCACCTCCATTAATGCATCTCCTTTCTCTTTTCCTTCCCCTCCACTAGTTGAAGTTGTCTCCTTCCAAATTAGGTAGCTAGGTAGATGTAGGATTTAGTTAAGTGACCTATTTGCCCCTAACTAGATCTATCTTTGTCAAGAAGAGCTTAATTTGTGCACTTTTGATCTCCCTACAACATCATCTTGACCATCAAGATAGAGGTGATGAAACTTTCATGCTTTTGCAAAATGGAAATGTGTTTATGTGTGTGTGATATGTTTGTGGAAATTGTGTGTGTGGCATGAGTTGGCCGCCAAATTGTGCTTTTGAGTTGCCTATGTTTTGCGAAATGTCGATTTATTTCCGTTTGGCTAATTCGAGCAAACTCTAGATCCATATATGTCCTATTTTTAGGGAAGGTCATGCCAAATTTTTTATGACTTTGATGCATGCATGCATTTTTACAATCAATTTTTTATTATTACCGTGCAGAGTTGGCGATGGTCGATGGAGCGATGGTGGACAGGTGGTTGCGATCGGATTGCAAGACATGAAAGAAAATAACCGGACATAGGTTTTATGTCCGTGTCGAAAATGCAAAGGAATAGTTTGGCTCGACCCCCATGGCGATGGTCGTGTCGAAGCGCACCTGCTCATGACTGGTTTCATGGATGGCTATACTAGGTGGATAATTGAAGATGAGGATGGCGATGTTGAGGATGCCGACGGGCAGGAAATGATGACACGGGCAAGACGAAGAGATGATCGATAATGGCGGCGGGAAGAGGCGGACATGGCGGCGGAGAAGGGGCGGACATGGCGGAGGAGAAGGGCCGGACATGGCGGCGGAGAGAACGACATGGACTCCACGCAGCAGAGTTCGCCGGTGCTAAGTTCAATTGTGCGGGACCCTCATGTTCAAGCATTGCTTCGCAAGGAGGCGATCTTGAGAGAGCTGCTTCTAGAGAGGAGGCTAAGCTGGAGCAACGGTGGTAGACTCGAACACTCCATTGTATGATGGTTGCAATCTGAGGTGACCGGTTGAGTTTCACGCTCCAACTCCACGAAGACGAAGGCTAAAAACAAATGGACCGACACTAGCCTCGATGAGCATCTCAAGTACCTAAAGGATGTTCTTCCCTTGGGTAATCTATGTCCTACTAGTGTTGATGAGGCCAAGAAGATCGTGTGCCCTCTTGATCTGCCACACGTTAGATACCATGCATGCATCAACGATTGCATAATTTATCGGAAGGAGCACGCGGAGAAAACAAGCTGTCCGGTGTGCAATGCTTCTCGATACAAGAAGGCCGGGAAGAAATGTCCCCGTAAAGTTGTATGGTACTTACCGATCACTCCCGTCTCCACAGGTATTTTGTAGATCCCAAGGAAGCAAAGCTAATGCGCTGCACGCGGAGAGGAAGAAGCCCGACGATGGAGATGATCCGGTGAGACACGTGAAGGATGGAAGCCGATGGAGAGCGTTGAACAGCTTCTATCGGTATTTTGAATGTGATGCAAGGAACATCATGCTCGGGCGCGTGTACCGATGGCATGAATCCGTTTGGCAACCGAACACCAACCATAGTACATGGCCCGTGTTTGTATGGATGTACAACCTCCCCTGGTTGTGCATGAAATCGAAGTACATTCACATGAGCATGCTTATTCAAGGGCCCAAACAACCAGGAAATAATATTAATTTGTATCCGGGCTACTTCAAGAGGAGTTAGACACGTTATGGAAAACACCGCCAAGACATGGGGCGCCAACAAAGGTGAGTATTTCAACATGAGAGCAGCGCTGATCACGATAAAGGCAGGACTATCTCGATTACGGATATGTGGCAGGCCAGGTGTGCCATGGATATTGCGGATGCACGCGGTGCATGGATGATACAACGCCTCAGCAGCTAACGTCAAGGAAAGATGGCGGTGCAGGAAAATCGTGTACATGGGGCATCGAAGATGGCTTGAACAGACGACCCGTGGAGAAACCGTGGAGATCTATTCAATGGTCACGCTGAGCATCGAGGACCTCCACGTAAGCGGGCGGTGCGAAATCGATGAGCTGTTGAAAACTGGAATGAGTGCCCCGCGCCGAAAGACGATGAGAAAGGCGCCAGAGCCGCTGCTGAAGGTATGGAAGACGAGGTCTGTGTTCTGGGACTTGGAGTACTGGCACAAACTCGATACACCTCATTGCCTAGATCAAATGCATATCTGTAAGAATGTCCTTGAGAGTTTGCTCGCAACACCGATGAACATGCGGATAAGACCAAGGATGGGCCGAAGGCAAGAAAAGACTTGCAAGATTTGAAAATCAGGGAAGATCTGCACATGCCGCCCCGTTAAATGTCAGACGAGACAGAGACGGAGACAGAGGCACGGGAGAAGAAGGGCAAGAAATTAAAGAAAGAAGATTATTGCCCCCCCTCTTGCTTCACCTTAAGTCAGGCTGAGATCAATCAATTCTTTAAGTGCCTTATGGGAGTGAAAGTTAGTTCGATTCTTGTGGCAAGATAAGCGATATATCTAGACACGGACAAGAAAAGGTTCAGCGGGATGAAGTCTCATGACTGTCATGTGATGATGACGCAGATACTACTGTTGCCCTTAGAGGGATAATGGACAAGCACGTCCGTGAAACGCTTATTGGTCTCTGCAACTTTTTGACGTCATCTCGAAAGTCGATCGGTGTGAAGCAGCTCAAAGGCTACGAGGAAGAGATCGTTGTGATCTTGAATGAGCTTGAGATGTACTTCCGCCCGCGTTCTCGACGTGATGGTGCATCTGTGTGTCCATATTGTGGATGACATAATAGACTGGGGCCGTCATTCCCGCACAACATGATGCCGTTTGAGAGGATGAATGGGATCATCAAAGGATTCGTTCAGTAACATGTCCCGTCCGGATGGAAGCATCGTCGAGGGCTATTTGGCACAAGAGTGCATCTCTTTACGTGAGAATTTTCTATATGGTGCAGACCAGCCGCCGGTGTTAGTGTTGGTTTGCCCGTTAACAAGCACGATGGGAGGCTCGAAGGAGATGGTCATTTATGAACGGTCGCGAGGAACTGCACGTGGCATACTCAGATCGACGCAGCGATTTTGTGAGAGCAAACTTGGTAGTGCTACAACACCTAGACGAGGTAGATCCTTTCGTGGCATCGCACAAAGAAATTATCGCAAAGAAGTATCGTGACGGGGGTATGCGGAGACGGACGCCGAAGTTACTAGAGAGCACAACTCCACTTTCTGCATTGGTTCAAAGAGCATATTATTGCTAATCCCGGAGGAGGGCTCTAAGGACGGATTGCTCATATCGCCTTAGCACATGGCCCTCGCCCAACCTCGTAACCTATCGGGCATATGATATCAACGGATACACGTTCTACACGGAGGCAAAAGATATGGACGGTGATGATCGTAACTCGGGGGTGACGATGGAATGCATGACCGCAGCGACAACGCACAACCGAACGATTTTATGGAAGGGTCGAGGAGATCTAGGAGCTTGACTACTCTGGACTGCACAACACGACGATGTTCCGTGTCAGATGGGCTAAGAATGTCGAAAGAGAAAGCCGGATATTCACTACCATGACTATACCCGACGCCAAGAGCGCTACCGTCAACGCTTATCGCAAAAAAAGCGAGCCATGGGTACACACTAAGCACGTGACACAATGCTTCTTCATAACTGACCAGCGCAATCCCAGCCGTGTTGTCGTGAGGAGAGGCAAAAGGAACATCATTGGAATGGATGGAGTCGTCAACGAGGATGACTATGATCAGTACGGCAACCCAATGACGTAAGATGACGACGATGATGAAGTATACGTCAAAAGAAGAATGAGGGGCTCAATGGAAAAGGCAAAGTCACAATGAGGGGCTCAATTATTCTTCGACGAACAAGAAGGGAAAGAAGCTGACTCAAAAACGAAAACGTCAGCACTGAGGAAACGTATGTTATGGGTCCAATGATGTGTAATAGATATATGTTCCTATTTTGTATACACACTTAGCCATATATATGATGTGTAATATATATGTTCCTATTTTGCATACATATTTAACCGTCAAATGATGCAATATATATCGCCCTCCCTTCGTTCACTGCCCTCGGGAAATAAAAGTGGGATAAAATAAAGGAAAAGAAAAATGAAAACTGGCAATGGCGACGGCGAGTGGCAGCGTTCCACAAAACCGCTGCTGCTACATAACATAGTAGCAGCGCGTTCCTTATAAACCGCTGCCGCTTCGTGCCATAGTAGTAGCGCGCTTCATAACGCGCTCTTGCTACGCCCACTTAACCCAAAATTTTCACTCATGCAGCTTCATCCCGCCACATTTCCCCCAAATCCCCACTCTCTCTCGTCGCTCCGCCCGCCCGACCAGCCCAGCGCTCGCCCCGACTCCGCCGGGCGCCAAGGCTTCCCCAGCCTTCGCCCTGTCCCGCCCTCGACCTCGACTCGGCGCGCTCGCCCCGACTCCGGCTTCGGCCCGACTCAGCGCTCGCCCCCGACCCAGCGCTGCGCCCCGACCGTCGGCCTCGCCTCCCTCCTCGCCCTGCACTCTCAGTAAATCCCCCCTCTCTGCTAGGGTTCATGTTAATTAATTAGGTTATCTATTTAGTTATGAATTTAGCTAGGTTTCAAAATTAGCTGAATTTATATGGAAATTTGAACTGGACATGTGATATGTGCATATGTCATGTTTTGGACATGTCATGTTTGGAAAATGATCCGAGTGGCCTATATTACGCCGAAATGTTGATTCATTTCCGTTTGGTGAATTTCAGCGCCGATATGTCCATTTTTAGCAAAGGTCATGCGAAATTTCCGTGAATAAAGGCATGATTTGTGCTACATAGTTGGCATATCGAGTCTTGGCACATAGATTTCTTTTTACGTCATTTCTCATTTATTCATACTTTTAGAAATAAATGAGGCCACTTAATCATAGGAAACATGTCGAACAACGAAGAAACTGGGCCTTGACCAAGATGCGAGCGAGATGGATTATGATGGTGAACAAGAGTACCTCGACTATTTGATGCTAAGCAAGGTTTGCAGGTCGGCCTCGATGATGGTATCGACGCCGACATCGACACCGACGGCGCCGGCACCGACGGCGCCGCACCGATAATGCGGCGCCGAGACCGTGGGGAAGGTACCGCGGGGAAGGTACCGCCTCGATGCCGATACCGAAAAGAGGAAGCATAAGAAGCGAGGATACGAAAACCTAACAAACTAGGGATTGGACGACTTGTGATCACAAAGATGGCACACGCAAGTTTGAGCCGTTAGTGCCGGAAGAACCTCGCAAGTGCTATGGGAACCAAGTAGGATGCATCCTACGGAATCTGCGCGAGCATCAACGACGATGACTTAAGGAGTAAAGAACATTTGACGCAGATTGCTCCTAAAGAAGTTGCACAAGAGATTCAAGTTCCCGACCGGGATGATAACATAGAACAACCATGGGATGATCCGAAGATGAAAAAGATTAACAATCACGCCATGGGCATGTTCAGCAATGATTTGGCCTCTGGAAAGGGAGGGTGAAACGAGCTATTGAGGCTGAGGAACCCCTGTCCAAGATTCTGGAGGCAAATCCGACACTTACGGAAGAGGAGTTCGAAAAGTTCAAGGACACTTGCGCTACTGAGGCAGCCAAGGCTAAGGCTGCGAAATTCAAAAGCCTTCAGCTCCGAACACGGAAGCATCGCCTCGGAAGCCGTGGCTACCTCGGTAAAAGGCCCATATGGGATAAGGAGGGCGCGAACGTGAAGCCGCGGGTCTCCTGACCCCTTCGCTGAAGTTCACCAACCCCTTGGAGCATGACTTCATCGGGGCCCGCTACAAGTGGGACAAGGAGAAAAGGTTTTTACATGGACAAGATCACGAGGAAATTGATTAGACTCTCGGAGAAGCAACACCGCTTGCAGCCGAAAGCCCTACTTCTCGATGAGGCCCAAGTGGGACACCCTCTCAACCGGCCTTGAATGAACTTAAGGGACTCCCGTTGGACCAGCGGCCGCAATATGGTCGTGTGCACGGCGCCGAGACGGCGCCACGTGGAAGGTGTTTACAATGACGGCCCGGAGGCCAAGAAGCGAAAAAAAAGTTTAGTCGAGCGAACATCGGCGCAAAGGTGAAGCTTGCGGTCGAGAAAAAGCAGCCGAGGACGCGAAAAAGCAGCCGAGGACAAATATGAGTTGCTACAAGAAAATAATGCAGCAGAATCGCACTGCAGAAATGATTTCGCTACTAACTTGGTTCGATTATCATCAATCGGGCGAAGGAAAATCCGACAAGGCGGTACATGATTTCCCGATGCGGTTTAAATCGCGAGCAACTCCATGAACAACAACACCATCGCACCATCACTTGCTCAAGCAACGGGCCTCCTCTACAGCCGCTCCGCTCATAGCAGCCCGTCCTCGGTCTCGAGCGCTTAGGTGGGCCTTCGTCTTTAGCTGAGCTTGACGCCGTCCACGGTAATTACATGTCGCACCAACATATATATATAGATAATATTCCATTTTGTTGCCTTTGGTTGTTTTACACCACAAACATATGTGTTTGCGGTGAAAAAACCCCATGCACCATACTCTACTTGATCAAAGGCGGAAGGTGGGCGTGGGAAAGGGGATGATAATGGACCCTCTCAACGCACATTCCACAACCACCCGATCCCCACTTGGGCACTTGAGGTTAGCTTGACCAGTGTGAAATCGGGCACGAGGATTGCCTCCTCGATCAGACATGTGGGAGGCGGACGACGAGACCCCGCCATGGATTGGACGATGCAAGGGTTGGGTGCTGCTATGGCGAAGAATCTTATTAAATGCGAGCCGCCGAGAGCACACCAATAACTACCACACATCAACAAGCATGTGCGGAGACCACCACCCCACCTCGCAATTACCAGCTCTGTAGTAGTGCCGGTGAGGCGGCGGACGACATGATGAAGGGGTGCAATAATCTTGGCTGATGTACACAGAGAACAGAGAATGGATGATGAGGCGGAGGTCGACCCTATGGATTACCTCAATACAAGCGCGTATGGTGTGACATAGATATGATGAGTCAACCATATCATGAATCGGGCTATCAGCTTGCTAATGAGGATATGGATGATATGCGGGCAGGGCCGTACCATGGAATGCAAAAGTCTCTCTTCATGAAATCCTCACAGACACGCTGAAGATGCCGCCTCAACACAGGCTCAACTAGCCGGGCGCGAGGGTCGTCTGATGCTAGCCCGGGAACACTTGGGCAGGGGTTAAGGAAGGGTCTGGAAGGTGTGCCCAAGAAAAGGAGAGGAAGAGATCGGGAAGGTAATCGCCTCCAAACAAGCGAGCACACAGCAGCGAGACGATGCATTACAAGGCGTGTACCGTGAAAGGTGCGGTCATGTTCCATCTCACAGGCGAGCCGATGCTACCGCCAAAACCGCTGGAGGCACTATCGAGGATCTCGGAGACTGCACGACCATGTCTTGTTGGTGAGAAAACCTACTAGCCTCAAAGGATCCGGGATATCCGACATCTGCGGCTCGTGTGCACGAGGGAAGTGCTACGTCGACACACGGCCCATGGAGGTGTTCTTCCTGTGGTTTGACCATATCTTTGAGATGTTTCTAACAAAGCGGCTTGATTTTACTATCGTCCGCCTTTTGCGCTACATATGAGCTCCGTCGTGAAGAGTGAAGAAGTCTCGCAAATCGTGTGCGGATCCGTACTACATGCACGAGTCTTTCTTGAGTCTCGGCGACTTTGGCGTGAAACTGCTAGGGAGTACCTCCAAAACTTCATGGTACAGAATAAGGACTGGAAATTGTCCTCGTGCCTTATCATCCAAAGTAAGTCAGTTCGGACAACCCTTTCGTACATTTCAATCATTCCTTCTCTCTCATATGGGGAATAATTTGAGGTGTCTTTTCCCCGCAGCAACGGGCGCGCCGTTCTTATCGTTCTTTACCCGCAAGTCTCCCACGCCGTGTATTTTGACCCTTCGAGAGACTACGAGAAAAAGGACTACACCCACATAATGAATATTCTAGATGATGCTCTCCAAGGCTTCAGCTATAGAGGTGGCCACGTGCATATCAGGAAACAAAGGAACAAGAAGATGGGTTTCACGCATAAAACTAACTTCTCCTGCATCCATGTCCCAAAACCAAGCAAGAAGGATGGATTCTACATCGTCCATCTCATGATTCAGTTCAACACGGATCACCAAAAGCTTCGCATTAACAGCGAAATGATGATCGTATCCACAAGTGGCTAGAATCTCATGGAGAAGCGAATTATAAACTTAGAGATGACTTCTTTCGCATCCAAAGCGACATTGCGGCGATCATCATGAAAGAAGTCGTCGATGAAAGGGATGTTCCACCACGGCCCTATATCGCGGTGGCGTCCGAACTCGCATAGGCATGCAACGTCTAGACCTCACGCCGTTCAAGCAGCTAGGGTTCGTCCTCGATGATATGGAAGGATGGAACTTCTAGTGAGTTATGATGCCGATGATGATGATATGTGTCGGTTGAACTTGTATACTTTTGTAGCGATGAAACTTTGTGATGTCCACGGTCCATGCCGAACTTGCGTAACGCTACTTTGTTAGTTGGCGTCGATGACCTGCGTACCTCTAGTTAATTAATTTGCGTCTTGTATATGTTGCATCTAGTTGCTAACCTTTCTTTTTGGTGTTGCTCTAGTATATTTTTTGCATATATATGATTGTACATCCTCTTCATGAACATGCATCTCTAACGGTACCTAGTTTCTTGATGGCGAGATGGAAATGCTATGTCGGTGTACAAAGGGAAGGTTCGAGGGTGTACAACGAGTGGCATGAGTGCGGCGCAAGTGAATGGGTTCACGGCGCCAGCCATAAAACTTCAAAAGCGACAAGAAGGAGAAGCTAGTTACTTGAGGTTCACGCTAGCGAGAGAGGACTCGTAACCGCCACCTCATGTCTTGCATGGTTCGCTCTCACTCATAGTGATAGCACTTCTTGCGTATGCCTTTGTTTAGATGGATGACATTGTTGTAGTTGCAAGTATTCGAGACTTGCATGTATTGCTATTTTCGAGATGATAACAAGATATCACTTTGTGTTGGATGATGATTATGAAGAGACTATTTGTATGTACATGCTATGATTACGTTTGTGGTCTCGCAGGCATTTGTATGTGTATCATGATGAAATTTCTATGTGCTAAAGATTCTTCTACAAAGCGGTGCAAATACAAAACAAATATGCCAAAAAAACTACTTAAATTAGCGATGGCGAGTGTACAAAAGTTAGCAGCACACCGTTATAGCGATGGCGTCCCGCCAAAGCGCTAAGCGCTAATAGCGATAGCGAGCTTCGCAACAATGCTGCTGTTACACTTGTATAGCGATGGCGATGGGCGCACGCACTACTGCTATGAGTTAGCTGTAGCGCCGTATTAGTAGCGCGGGTACCCGCGCTACTGATACATGTAAAACCCGCGCTGCTGCTAGCCTTTTCCCTAGTAGTGGAATGTTGCCGTGGCACCATTTCTGTTTCACCGCCGTGGCACCTTTTTCCTTCCGCCATGGCGACAAATGCCTCATATCATGCTCATGTCAACGTTTTCATAAATATTGCCTAAAACTTGCATTTGTCATCCGCATCATGATAATAACAATTAAAATGTTTAAAATTGATGTTTGCATTAAATTGCTAAATAACATGGGGATTTTCCGAATTGTTGTTTGTGGTTCCGGCCTTATTTAAACTTGCCTAAATAGTTAATTTGCTTATGCTTCACCCCTTGCCATGTTTAACAACATTTAATATTGATGAGTAGCATAACCGAGATCAAACTAAATAATTGCATGTGGTGTGTTGTCAATATGCAACTCGTTGCATATTGAGCTCCACTTAATTTGTAGTATTGTTTGTTGCACTTTGCCATGCCATGCCTCATTAAACCGGACATGCATCATACTTGTTTTTGTGTATCATGCCATGTTTATGCTTACGCATTTACCATGTTGTTTGTTTCTTTCCGGTGTTGCTTCTTAGTTCCGGTAATGTTGCAATTGTGAGGATTCGTTCGAGTACTACCGTTCGTCTTCTTCATGGACTCGTTCTTCTTCCTTGCGGGATTTCAGGCAAGATGACCGCTACCCTGGATCTCACTACTATCATTGCTATGCTAGTTGTTTCGTTCTATCGCTATGCTGCGCTTCCTATCATTTGCTCTTCAAGCCTCCCAAATTGCCATGAACCTCTAACCTTTGACACCATTCCTAGCAAACCATTGTTTGGCTATGTTACTGCTTTGCTCAGCCCCTCTTATAGCGTTGTTAGTTGCAGGTGAAGTAGAAGATTGCTCCATGGTGGACAGGGTTATGTTCGGATATCACAATATCTCTTATATTATTAATGCATCTATATATTTGGTAAAGGGTGGAAGGCTCGGCCGTATGCCTGGTGTTTTGTTCCACTCTTGCCGCCCTAGTTTCCGTCATACCGGTGTTATGTTCCTGGATTTTGCGTTCCTAACGCGGTCGGGTGATTTATGGGACCCCCCTGACAGTTCGCTTTGAATAAAACTTGTCCAACAAGGCCCAATATTGGTTTTACCATTTGCATCACCTATTACCTTTTTCCCTTGGGAGTCGCGCATCCAAGGGTCATCTTTATTTTAGCCCCCCGGGCCAATGCTTGTCTAAGTGTTGGTCCAAACTAGAGCCACTTGCAGCGCCACCTCGGGGAAACTTGAGGGCTGGTTCTAGTTATGCGTCTTGCTCATTCGGTCGTGGCTTTGAGGCGAGATCTGTGCGCTACTATCGGGATGTCGGCACGCCGGGAGGTCTTGCTGGTCTTGTTTTACCATTGTCGAAACGTCTTGTAAACCGGGATTCCGAGACTGATCGGGTCTTCCTGGGAGAAGGTCTATTTCTTCGTTGATCGCGAGAGCTTGTCATGGGCTAAGTTGGGACACCCTGCGCAGGGTTTAAACTTTCGAGAGCCGTGCAGCGGTTATGTGGCGATGGGAATTTGTTAATGTCGGTTGTAGATAACTTGACACGGATCCGAAATAAAACGCATCAACCGTGTGTGTAGCCATGATGGTCTCTTTTGGTAGTCCGGAAGTGAACACGGTTTCGGGTTATGTCGGCGTAAGTAGGAGTTCAGGATCACCTCTTGATCATTGCTAGTTGACGACCATTCCTTTGTTTCTCTTCTCGCTCTTCTTTGCGTATGTTAGCCACCATACTTGCTTAGTCGCTGCTGCAACCTCACCACTTTGCCCCTTCCTTGCCCATTAAGCTTTGCTAGTCTTGATATCCATGGTAATGGGATTGCTTGAGTCCTCGTGGCTCACGATACTTCAAAACCAGTTTGCGGTGACTATGTTACCGGCGGTGACGCAACCAAGCTCAAGGAGGAGCTCGATGAAGATCTTGCCCTTTGTGTTGTTTCGTTCTAGTTGATCAGTAGTGGAGCCCAGTTGGGGTCGATCGGGGACCTTTGTCGCATTTGGGGTTCTTCTTTTATTTTTGGTTCCGCAGTCGGACCTTGATTGTATCTGGATGATGTAATGCTTTATTCATGTAATTGTGTGAAGTGGCGATTGTAAGCCAACTATGTATCTCTTTCTCTTATGTATTACATGGGTTATGTGAAGATTACCTCACTTGCGACATTGCTTTCAATGCGGTTATGCCTCTAAGTCGTGCTTCGACACGTAGGAGATATAGCCGCATCGAGGGCGTTACATTAATGACGCTGATTCAAATACGATCCACGTAAGACCCAAAGGGGTTAAGCTATGATTCAAATATGATCAAGAAGCCCCCAAGTGGGTTTGGCAGTATGCCGATCAAGTGGGTATCGACAGCTATGTTCTCTTTGGTTCGAATACGACCTATGTTTGAACAGGAAGCCCCCAAGAGATCATGGCTAGATTTAGATATGATCATAAGCCGGACCAAAGGGAAAGCCGGATTCAGATATGATCCGTTCCCTGTTGGTTGTTTCCACCACCTGATAAAGAAGACATATAAACCTTTGAGGGTGAAAAAGGACAGAGGTCCTGCTTTATTGCTTTATATAATATATACATCATCAAAATATATACATTTTGAGAGCCGGTGGATCAAGTATAGTAAGGCCGAAGATGAGCGATATTCCACGGCCGGCGGGTCTCCTCCTCCGACTTACGTGAGTCTTTGTGCTCTCGAACATCGATGAGGTAGTATGACCCGTTGTTCAGATTCTTGCTGACCACAAAGGGTCCTTCCCAAGGCAGGGACAGCTTGTGCATGTCAGACTGATCCTGGATGAGCCGGAGCACTAAGTCGCCTTCCTGAAAGGTTCTGCTTTTAACCCAGCGGCTGTGATAGCGGTGCAGATCTTGCTGGTAAATCGCCGAGCGGGATATTGCCAAGTCTCGCTCCTCATCTAACAAGTCAAGTGCATCCTAACGAGCTCTTTCGTTATCAGCCTCAACGTAAGCCGCCACGCGGGGTGAATCGTGCCGGATGTAACTTGGCAGGACTGCCTCTGCTCCATAAACCATGAAGAAAGGTGTATACCCTGTAGATCTGTTAGGCATAGTGTTGATGCTCCATAGTATAGAGGGTAACTCCTCCACCCAACAACCCGGAGTCCACTGTAAGGGGACCAAGAGCCAGGGTTTGATACCCTTCAGGATCTCCTGGTTAGCTCTTTCTGCTTGACCATTGGATTGTGGATGAGCAACAGCCGAAACATCAAGCCGGATATGCTCTCGTTGACAGAACTCTTCCATGGCACCCTTGGAGAGATTAGTGCCATTATCAGTTATGATGCTGTGTGGCAAACCAAAACGAAAGATCACCTTTTTTATGAACTGAACCACCGTGGCTGCATCACACTTACTAACCGGCTCTGCCTCAACCCACTTTGTAAACTTATCCACTGCCACCAGGAGGTGTGTCTTTTTATCCTTGGACCTCTTGAAAGGTCCAACCATGTCAAGCACCCAGACTACAAATGGCCAAGTAATTGGAATCATCCTCAATTCTTGAGCTGGCACATGAGCTTGTCGTTAGAATTTTTGACATCCGTCACATTTGCTGACTAGATCCTCCGCATCAGCATGAGCCGTCAGCCAATAGAAACCATGACGGAAAGCCTTGGCCACAAGAGATTTTGAGACGGCATGATGACCACAATCTCCTTCATGGATCTCACGAAGTATCTCCTGACCATCCGCAGGCGACACACATCGTTGAAATGCCCCAGTGACACTGCGGTGATGTAACTCGCCATGAACAATCGTCATAGACTTGGACCGCCCGACGATTTGTCTCGCCAATGTCTCATCCTCAGGCAACTCTCCCCGGGTCATATAGGCCAAATATGGCACTGTCCAATCCGGGATGACCTGAAGAGCTGCCACCAGCTGTGCCTCCAGGTCTGACACTGCTAGTTCTTCCTCTGTAGGTACCTTGACAGAAGGGTTATGCAAAACATCGAGAAAGGTGTTAGGCGGCACCGGCTTACGCTGAGATCCCAACCGGCTTAAAGCATCAGCCGCCTCATTCTTCCTTCGATCAATGTGCTCCACTTGATAACCTTTGAAGTGCCCAGCCACAACATCTACTTCACGACGGTAAGCCGCCATAAGGGGATCCTTGGAGTCCCACTTGCCTGACACCTGTTGGGCCACGAGATCTGAATTGCCCAAGCATCTTACCTGGCTCAAATTCATCTCTTTGGCCATTCGGAGACTATGGAGAAAGGCCTCATACTCAGCTGCATTGTTAGTACAAGGAAACATAAGCCGGAGCACATAACAAAATTTGTCACCTCAAGGAGAAGTTAAAACAACTCTAGCCCCCAAGCCTTCTAACTGCTTGGACCCATCAAAGTGAATAGTCCAATATGTGTTATCCGGCTTCTCCTCAGGTGCCTGCAACTTTGTCCAATCATTGATAAAGTCCACCAAGGCTTGAGACTTAATAGCGGTACATGGCATGTACTTCAAACCATGAGGCCCAAGCTCAATAGCCCACTTGGCGACTCGTCCTGTGGCCTCCCTGTTCTGGATGATGTCTCCCAAGGGGGCAGAACTTACCACAGTTATATGATGACTTTGTAAGTACCGCTTCAGTTTCCGGCTTGCCATAAACACTCCGTAAACAAGTTTCTGCCAATGTGGATATCTTTGTTTAGACTCAATGAGCACCTTACTGATGTAGTAAACCGGCCGTTGAACCGGATGCTCCTTGCCTGCCTCTTACGCTCCACCACGATGGCAACACTGACGGCTCGTGAATTAGCAGCCACATATAACAGCAACGACTCTTTATCAACGGGAGCCACAAGGACCGGTGGCTCAGACAACTGTCTCTTTAAATCTTCAAAGGCAGCATCAGCAGCATCACTCCAGACAAAAGTGTGTGTTTTCTTCATCATCTGATACAGCGGTAGGGCCTTCTCACCTAACCGGCTTATGAACCGGCTTAAAGCAGCAATGCGACCCGCCAGTCGCTGAACATCATTGATGCACGCCGGTTTAGCTAGAGAGGTAATTGCCTTGATCTTCTCCGGGTTAGCTTCAATGCCTCTGTTTGAGACCAGAAAACCCAAGAGCTTGCCTGCAGGTACACCAAATACACACTTGGCCGGGTTAAGCATCATCTTATAAACCCGGAGATTATCAAAGGTCTCTTTCAAGTCGGATATCAAAGTTTCCTTCTCTATGGACTTCACCACGATGTCATCCACATAAGCATGAACATTGCGCCCAATCTGATCGTGGAGATAGTTACGTACACATCGTGATAAGTCGCTTTGAGCACTCTTGAGCCCAAATGGCATAGATACATAACGAAGGCTCCAAGCGGAGTGATGAAAGCCGTCTTCTCCTGGTCATTAATCGCCATTTTGATCGGCGATAACGAGTAAGCATCCAAAAGCTCAACGCTGCAACCCGCCGTAGCATCAATGATTTGATCAATACGGGGGAGAGCAAAGGGATCAGCTGGACAAGCCTTATTTAAGTCCGTGTAATCCACACACATCTGCCAGGTGCCGTCTTCTTGAGTACGAGCACCGGGTTAGCCAACCACTCCGGGTGAAAAACTTCAACAATAAACCCAGCCGCTAAGAGCCGGGCGACTTCCTCTCCAATAGCTTTCCGTCTCTCTTCGTTGAACCGTTGGAGAAACTGCCTGACCGACTTATATTTCGGATCAATATTGAGTGTGTGCTCAGCAAGTTCTCTCAGTACACCCGGCATGTCAGAAGGTTTCCATGCGAAGATGTCCCGGTTCTCACGGATGAACTCGATGAGCGCGCTTTCCTATTTAGGATCCAAGTTGGCATTGATACTGAACTGCTTAGATGAATCACCTGGATTGAAATCCACAAGCTTGGTTTCAGCAGCCGACTTAAACTTCATCGCCGGGTCATGCTCGGTGGTTGGCTTCTTTAGAGAGGTCATATCCGCCGGGTCAACGTTGTCTTGATAGAACTTCAGTTCCTCTGCTGCACAAACAGACTCGGCATAAGCCGCGTCGCCCTCCTCACATTCCAGGGCTACCTTTCGACTTCCATGCACGGTGATAGTGCCCTTGTGACCCGGCATCTTAAGCTGCAGATAAACATAACACGGTCGTTCCATGAACTTGGCATAGGCCGGCCGCCCAAACAGAGCATGATATGGACTCCTGATTTTGACCACCTCAAACGTCAATTTCTCAGCCCTGTAATCATATTCATCACCAAAGGCCACTTCCAGTTCAATCTTGCCAACTGGGTAAGCTGACTTACTAGGAACCACTCCATGAAAAACAATGTTGGACGTCTTTAAATTCTTATCAGTTAACCCCATGCGCCGAAAGGTCTCATAATAGAGGATATTGATGCTGCTACCCCCGTCCATGAGTACCTTAGTGAATTTATATCCACCAACCTGAGGTGCTACCACCAAGGCTAACTGACCCGGATTATCAACCCGGAGGGGGTGATCTGCCCTGCTCCATACAACGGGTTGTTCTGACCACCTCAAATAACGGGGAACCGCCGGCTCAACAGAATTCACGGCCCTCTTATGAATCTTCTGGTCACGTTTGCACAAGCTGGTGGTGAACACGCGATACTGCCCACTATTTAGCTGCTTCGGATGGCTTTGATAACCCGACTGCTGCTGCTGTTGCTCCCCTTGACCAGACTGCTATTGATTATAACCGCCTTGATGTCCCTGAAAGCCGGAGCTTGAACCGCCGCCCGAGCCATGGAAGCCACCAGCTCCTGAGCCGCAGCCCCCATGATTGCCATCAAACATGTTGGAATTCTTAAAAGCCTTCATGATCGCGCAATCTTTCCATAAGTGGGTGGCGGGTCGTTCCCGGGTGCCGTGTCTCGGGCAAGGCTCATTGAGTAGCTGCTCAAGAGATGGGCCCGCCAGATCTAGGGGGCGGTTTTCCCTTACGTCTCTGACTATTACCCTGCACATTGGCATTGGCCGCAAACTCCGGGTTACCCTCCACCTTACGCTTATTGCCTCCTTGATTCATCGGGTTATGCTGCTGGCCCTTTCCATTGCCGTTCTTCTTTCCCTTCCCTGTCTTTTCCTCATTATACGCGGGATCCTTGGTACTATCAGAGTCGGCGTATTTGACTAAAGCTGCCATGAGCGTGCCATATCGTTGCAATCACGCTTAAGGCGCCCCAGTTTCTGTATCAGTGGCTCAAAGCGGCAGTTCTTCTCCAACATAAGGACTGCAGAGCCAGCATCCATCTTGTTAGACAAATGTATTATCTCCTTGACCCGGCGTACCCAGTGAGTCGTGGATTCACCCTCCTCCTGCTTACAATTTGTCAAGTCCACAATCGACATAGATTGCTTGCAAGTGTCCTTGAAGTTCTGGATGAAACGGGCCTTTAGCTCTGCCCATGAATTAATGGAATTGGGTGGCAAACCCTTTAACCAGGACCGGGCCGTTCCATCTAACATCATGGTGAAGTACTTAGCCATTGCTGCGTCGCTAACCTCCAACAACTCCATGGCCATCTCATAACTTTCGATCCACGCTCCAGGCTATAAGTCGGCCGTGTAATTCGGCACCTTTTGAGGTCCCTTGAAGTCCTTGGGTAGGCGTACATTACACAGAGCCGACACCAAACAACGAACACCGCCAGTTCTAGTAGCCACTCCCATCTCAACGGAAGTCGTCAGATACTCTGGGAAATCTTGATGAGCCGTCTGTTGAGCCGCTAGCTGAGCCGCCCGCTCATTCTCCTGGCGTATTCGGTCTTGTACCGGGTTATAGCCACCGGGCTGGTTACGGCGCTGGGCGTTGCTTGACAAAGCTTCTGACTCCATGTGCCTATCGTAACTTGGACTCCGGTTTTGACGAGGCGGTGCTAACCAAGGTGGAGGAGTCGAATGAATCCTATCCTAGCTATAAGAATAAGTCTCTTGCTGAGCCAGGGCCGTCTGGACAAGTTCTCTGATCCTCCGAGTCTCCATCGCTATTGGATCATCACCATCCATTGGGAGAGCCACCAAACATGCCGATGCTGCGATTAAGTTCTCCATGGGGTTGGAAAAGTGACCCGGCGGTATCGGCACGTAACGGGGCGGTGCCATGTTCCCATGAGGAGGTGCCATCTCCCGAGGCTAAGCCGGTCCTCCTGTTCCGGCTGTCATAAACTGATTTGCATCTGGCGGGTTACTTGGGCCGGCTCCGGGTGTAGCAAAAAGATTACGAGGATCATAAACCCGAGGTAAATGGGACTGGGTTTTCTGACATCTCCTCCTCATCACCTCGTTAGACGCATTCAGGCTCATCGTGAGCTGGAAGGCCTCTGACTATGGCCGCTGTGCCCGTGCATCCAAAGCCGCCCGTTCTGTGGCTAACCTGGTGTCCTCAGCTACCAAGGCCTCCTTGGCTCGAGCTATTTCCTCGCGCACCCGTGCCACCTCCGCGTCATGCTCATCTTTACTTGCAAGAATAACCATGGCGGTTAACAGGGCCGTAAGCTTATCCATGAGATCTATCAGCACTTGAGCCGGCGGGCACACAGGGCCTCCTGCCCCGGCCGCTCCTGACCCGGATGTTATTGCTGTAGCGGCTGTAGAGTTTTGGCCGGGTTGAGTCCCAGCCATGAAGACTCCTGCCCATCTTGGCAGCTCACAGGGGTCCGGAATACTGGGGCCATCGGAACAGCCCCCAGGCACACCATCTTGTACTTGATACAGCGAATCTGTTGAACCGGCGGACGAATCACCATCAGAGAGGACGGCCGTCTCACCACCATCTTCAGATCCTTCAGAAAGTTCCTCTCCATGGATGCAGCCCACGAAGGCACGCTTCATGACGGGTTGAACTCGGGCGGGTCTGGCTCGCTGAGCCGTCGCGACGAGGTCGGTGCAGTTGTCCGGCTCAGGGCCCGGCTCACCGATCCGGCCGATGAAGACGTGGATTCCGCCGAAGGGGACCTGGTACCCGTACTCAATTGAGCCGGCGTCGGGGCCCCAGCCTTCGTCGTCGATGTAGATCTTGCCGCGACGACTCTTGGTCATCCGACCCACTGCGTATCCCTTGAGCCCTTCGAAGTTGCCCTTCAAGAACTCAAATCCACCGTGCGCTGGCCCCACGGTGGGCGCCAACTATCGTGGAATTGTCACATCAGATGTCCTAGTGAAAGGACTTAGTCGTGGAGCCATCGCAACTAGGAAGCTTGAAGGGGTTAATCAGGACAAGAGACACGAGAAGTTTATACTAGTTCGGCCCCTTACGGTGAAGGTAAGGCCTACGTCTAGTTGGATTGGTATTGCTTGATGTTTTGATGACCAGGGAGCGAGATACGCTATGCCCAGTTCTCGATGAGTTGTTTCTTGCCCTAAGCCGCCAGCGGGTCGTCCCCTTATATACACGGGTGGACGCCTGCGGCCTACGGAGTCTCGGCCAGCTCATAGACAGTGTCCGGCTCGGTGACTAGTTAAGTCTACCTTATGTTACAAGTCATATCATCATGGCGGTTTACCACTATGGGCCTTAAGCCGCCTGTGGGCCTTAGACCCTTTACTGAACCACCATCTTCATGCTTGGTCTTGGGCTTCTTTCTGATGAGTCTTCTTTGCGTAACACGGCCCCTCCTGGGCGGCTTACACAAATAGTTATATCCCCAACACTCGGTGTACCACTTTACGAACAGGCACAAGTTCATCGCGGGCATGCCGCAGTTTGACCAATGGTGGTTGGTTTCCCGAACCGCGACGGGCCTCGTAAGAACCCAGCCATGGTGCTGTTTGATACGGCCGTTTTGCATCATGTTTTCTTACTGCTATTTATAGTGTTTTAATCAACATAACAATTTGTGGAGTAATTCTAATGCCTTTTCTCTCTTAATATGGAAGATTTACATGAAGAGGGAGATTGCCAGCAGCTGGAATTCTGGACCTGAAAAAGCTATGTCAGAGATACCTATTCTGCACATCTCCAAATGAGCTGAAATTTCACGGAGATTTATTTTGAATAATTAAAAAATATTACAGAAAAGAAGTACCAGAGGGGGCCACCCAGGTGCCCACGAGGCACTAGGGCATGCCCACCCCCAGGGCGTGCCTTGGTGTCTTGTGTGGCCCCTGGCCAGCCCCCGGTGCCCATCTTCTGGTATATAAGCCCATTTGCCCTAGAAAAAAAATAAAGAGAGGACTATCGGGACAAAGCACTGTCGTCTCGAGGCGGAACTTGGGCCAGAGCACTTTTTCTCTCCGGCGGAGCGATTTCACCGGGATACTTCCCTCCGAGAGGGGGAAATCAAAGCCATCGTCATCACCAACAACCCTCTCATCATGGGAGGACCAATCTTCATCAACATCTTCACCAGCACCATATCATGTCAAACTCTAGTTCATCTCTTGTATTCAATCTTTGTATCAAAACCTCATATTGGTACCAGTGGGTTGCTAGTAGTGTTGATTACATCTTGTAGTTGATGCTAGTGGTTTATTTGGTGGAAGATTATATGTTCAGATCCATTATGTTATTCAATACCCCTCTGATCTTGGACATGAATATGATGTGTGAGTAGTCACTTTTGTTCTTGAGGACATGGGAGAAGTCTTCTCATAAGTAATCATGTAAATTTGGTGTTCATTTGATATGTTGATGGTATGTATGTTGTTGATTCCCTTAATGGTGTTATGTGAACATTGACTACACGACACATCACCACCTTTGGGCCTAAGGGAATGCATTGTGGAGTAGTAATTAGATGATGGGTTGCTAGAGTGACATAAGCTTAAACCCTAGTTTATGCGCTATTCCGTAAGGGGCTGATTTGGATCCATATGTTTCATGCTATGGTTAGATTTATCTTAATTCTTATTTCGTAGTTGCGGATGCTTGCGAGAGGGGTTAATCATAAGTGGGAGGCTTGTTCAAGTAGGAATAGAACCCAAGAACTGGTCCATCCACATATCAAATTACAAAGTAGCGAGCGCGAATCAAACAAACATGACGAAAGTGACTAGATGTAATTCCCGTTGTCCTCAAGAATGCTTAGCTTATTATAAGAGACCATTCCGTCCTATCCTTTGCAACAAAAAGGATTGGGATACCTTGCCATACTTTAGTTACTATTGCTACTTGTCACTTGTTACAAATTATCTTTGTATCAAACTACTCATTACCAATAATTTAAGTGCTTGCAGAAAATACCTTGCTGAAAACTGCTTGTCATTTCCTTCTGCTCCTCATTGGGTTTGACACTCTTACTTATCGTAAGGACTACGATTGATCCCCTATACTTGTGGGTCATCAAGGCTCTTTTCTGGCACTATTGCCAGGGAGTGAAGCGCTTTCGGTAAGGAAACATTTATATTACATGCTGAAATTTACTATTACTTGCTACTATGGAAAACAATCCTTTGAGGGGTTTGTTCGGGTATCTTCACATCGGCTGGAAGCATAAAGAGTTTCTCCTCAACCTACTACACTTACTGAAAATATTTATTATGAGATTCCTTCGGCTTCGGGTATGATAAAGAAACTGCTAGCTGGTCCTTATGCAGGAGATGGAACACTACATCATGGTATGCACCTAATCTATGTGGATGAAGTTTGTGGATTATTTAAGCTTGCAGGTTTACCTGGAGATGAAGTTAACAAGAAGGTTTTCGCTTTATCTTTGAAGGGAAAGGAATTGACATGATACTGGAACGTGGGATTGGGATTGATTGAAATTGGAATTTCATTAAAAGTTTTATCCTACGCATCTGGTTCATCGCGATCGGAATTATATGTATATAATTTATGTCCTCGTGAAGGAGAAAGCATCGCTCAAACTTGGTGAATGCTTAAGTACATGATGTACACATGCCCCAGTCATAACCTCCCAAAAGAAATTATCTTACAGAATTTTTATGCTCGGCTTTCTCATGATGATCAAACCATCACTACAAAAAAGACACATCCGTGACATTATGGCCCGAACGAAAACTTTTTCTGTCATGGTTATGACACTTCTATGATGATAATTGTGACAAAACACATACCATCACGGATGTTGTGGGCTCCTACTTTTTTGACAAAAAATCATGACATAAATTGGGCTTTTCATCCTGGGCGGGCCGAAGACGCAACTGCATGACATTCTTTGGGCCGTCCATGATGGAAAAAATCATGTAGAAGTAAGGGAGAGGAAAATTTCGAGGAGTTCCCGGCTACAATGGGTGGTCGGGGCCGAGCGATGTAGTGTGGTTTGCACATTTCTCTCGTACATGGGCGCGTGTGTGTGCGAGGCATTGGCCCTAACTGAACACGAGGGAGGCATTCACTTACTGAACCCGAGCGATTGCAGTAGCTGCATTAGTGAACCTGAGCGATCGATCCCTTGGTATAAAGCTGAACTGAGTATTCGCCGCTCTTGGTGAACCCAGCGATTCCTTAACCTGCTAACTAAACTGAGCGATCAATCCTTTGTTGCCTTCTTGAAGCCGATCAAGGCGCTGTGCAAGACATAGCCAGCCGGTGTTGGGTCGCCTCTCGATGAACAGTGACCATTGCTACCGCGTGCGCGATACATAGAATGAGTCGAGACATGGTGGTTCGAGCCGGTTGGTTGGTTGTGGATAAACAGTTCCTGGTGGGGGTTGGATGAACATGACCCCATGGTAGTATAGGCGGTTACCACTGGATGAGCATGAAGGAAATATGCCTTAGAGGCAATAATAAAGTTGTTATTTATATTTCTTTATATCATGGTAAATGTTTATTATTCATGCTAGAATTGTATTAAATGGAAACTTAGTACATGTGTGAATACATAGACAAACAGAGTGTCCCTAGTATGCCTCTACTTGATTAGCTCATTAATCAAAGATGGTTAAGTTTCCTAGCCATAGACATATGTTATCATTTGATGAACAGGATCACATCATTAGAGAATGATGTGATGGACAAGACCCATCCGTTAGCTTAGCATTATGATCATTTAGTTTATTGCTATTGCTTTCTTCATGACTTATACATGTTCCTCTAACTATGAGATTATGCAACTCCCGAATACCGGAGGAACACCTTGTGTGCTATCAAATGTCACAACATAACTGGGTGATTATAAAGATGCTCTACAGGTGTATCCGAAGGTGTTTGTTGGGTTGGCATAGATCAAGATTAGGATTTGTCACTCCGTGTATCAAAGAGGTATCTCTGGGCCCTCTCGGTAATGCTCATCACTGTAAGCCTTGCAAGCAATGTGACTAATGAGTTATTTACAAGATGATGCATTACGGAACGAGTAAAGAGACTTGCCGGTAACAAGATTGAACTAGGTATGATGATACCGATGATCAAATCTCGGGCAAGTAACATACCGATGACAAAGGGAACAAAGTATGTTATTATGCGGTTTGACCGATAAAGATCTTTGTAGAATATATAGGAGCCAATATGAGCATGCTGGTTCTGCTATTGGTTATTGACCAGAGATGTGTCTCAGTCATGTCTACATAGTTCTCGAACCCGTAGGGTCCGCACGCTTAACATTCGATGACGTTTGTATTATGAGTTATGTGATTTGATGAACTGAAGTTTGTTCGAAGTCCCAGATGAGATCACGGATATGACGAGGAGTCTTGAAATGGTCGTGACATAAAGATTTATATATTGGAAGGTTGCATTTGGACATCGGAATGGTTCCGGGATGTTCGGGCATTTTTTTGAGTACTGGGAGGTTACCGGAACCGCCCGGGGAGTTAATGGGCCTTCATGGGCCCTAGTGGAGAGAGGATGCAGCGGCCAGGTGGAGGCGCGCCCCCCAAGCCCAAAATGAATTGTACTAGGGTTGGGGGGGCGTCCCCCCTTTCGTTCTCCCCTCTTCTCCCTTCCCTCCTTCTCCTAGTTGGAATAGGAAAGGGGGGGCGAATCCTACTTGGACCGGGAGTCCAAGTAGGACTCCCCCCTTTGGCACTTTGGCACGCCCCCTCTAGGGCCGACCTCCTCTTCCCCCTCCTTTATATACGTGGGAAGGGGGCACCCCAGAGGCACATCAAAGTTTCTCTTAGCCGTGTGCGGTGCCCCCTCCACAGTTACACACCTCGGTCATATCATCGTAGTGCTTAGGCAAAGCCCTGCACCGGTAACTTCATCATCACTGTCCCCATGCCGTCGTGCTGATGGAACTCTCCCTCGCCCTCAACTGGATCAAGAGCTCAAGGGACGTCATCATGCTGAACGTGTGCTGAACACGGAGGTGCCGTACGTTCGGTACTTGGAACGGTTGGATTGTGAAGACGTTCGACTACATCAACCGCGTTACTGAACGCTTCCGCTTTCGGTCTACGTGGGTACGTGGACACACTCTCCCTGCTCATTGCTATGCTTCTCCTAGATAGATCTTGCATGATAGTAGGAGTTTTTTTGAATTACTACGTTCCCCAACAGTGGCATCAGAGCCAGGTTTATGCGTAGATGTTATATGCACGAGTAGAACACAAAGAGTTGTGGGCGATAATTGTTGGATGAAGCGGCCCGGACCGACATTACATGACCGCGTTCATGAGACCGGTTCTATCGATGTGCCTTGCACACAGGTGGCTAGCAGGTGTCAGTTTCTCCAACTTTAGTTGAATCGAGTTTGACTACGCCCGGTCCTTGTTGAAGGTTAAAACATCACACTTGACGAAAAATCTTTGCGGTTTTGATGCGTAGGTAAGAACGGTTCTTGCTAGAAGCCCTTAGCAGCCACGTAAAACTTACAACAACAAAGTAGATGACGTCTAAATTGTTTTTTTAGGGCATGTTGTGATGTGATATGGTCAAGACGTGATGAGATATAAACTGTTGTATGATATGATCATGTTTTGTAACCGTTATCAGCAACTGGCAGGAGCCTTATGGTTGTCACTTTATTGTATGAAATGCAATCACCACGTAATTGCTTTACTTTATCATTAAGAGGTAGCGATAGTCGTAGAAGCAATAGTTGCCGAGACGGCAACGATGCTACGATGGAGATCAAGGTGTCAAGCCGATGACGATGGAGGTCATGACGGTGCTTTGGAGATGGAGATCAAAGGCACAAGTTGATGATGGCCATATCATGTCACATATTTTGATTGCATGTGATGTTTATCTTTTATCCATCTTATTTTGCTTAGTTCGGCGGTAGCATTATAAGATGACCCAGTATAAGTGTTCTCCCTGAGTATGCACCGTTGCTACAGTTCGTCATGCTGAGACACCACGTGATGATCGGGTGTGATAAGCTCTACGTTCACATACAACGGGTGCAAGCCAGCTTTGCACACACAGAATACTCGGGTTAAACTTTACGAGCCTAGCATATGCAGATATGGCCTTGGAACACTGAGACCAAAAGGTCGAACGTGAATCGTATAGTAGATATGATCAAGATAGAGATGTTCACCATTGAAAACTACTCCATCGCACGTGATATCGGACATGGTTTAGTTGATATGGATCACGTGATCATTTAGATGACTAGAGGGATGTCTATCTAAGTGGGAGTTTTTAAGTAATATGATTAATTGAACCTTAATTTATCATGAACTTAGTCCTGATAGTATTTGCATATCTATGTTGTAGATCAATAGCTCGCGTATAGCTCCCCTATTTTATTTTTTGATATGTTCCTAGAGAAAACTAAGTTGAAAGATGATAGTACCAATGATGCGGACTAGGTCCGTGATCTGAGGATTATCCTCATTGCTGCATAGAAGAATTATGTCCTTGATGCACCGCTAGGTGACAGACCTATTGTAGGAGTATATGCAAATGTTATGAACGTTTGGCAAGCTCGATATGATGACTACTTGATAGTTTAGTGCACCATGCTTTACGGCTTAAAACTGGGACTTCAAAAATGTTTTGAACGTCATGCAGCATATAAGATGTTCCAAGAGTTGAAATTAGTATTTCAGACTCATGCCCGTGTCGAGAGGTATGAGACCTCTGACAGTACTTTGCCTACAAGATGGAGGAGAATAGCTCAATTAGTGAGCATGTGCTCAGATTGTCTGGGTACTACAATCGCTTGAATCAAGTGGGAGTTATTCTTCTAGATAATATAGTGATTGATAGTGTTCTCTTGTCACTATCACCAAGCTACTAGAACTTCGTGATGAACTATAATATGCAAGGGATGACGAAAACGATTCCCGAGCTCTTCGTGATGCTGAGATCGGTGAAGGTAGAAATCAAGAAAAAGCATCAAGTGTTGATGGTTGACAAGACCACTAGTTTCAAGTAAAAGGGCAAAGGAAAAGAAAGGGAACTTCAAGAAGAATGGCAAGGAAGTTCCCACTCCCATGAAGAAACCCAAAGCTAGACCCAAGCCTGAAACGGAGTGCTGCTACTACAAAGGAAATGGTCGCTGGAAGTGGAATTACCCTAGATACTTGGTGGATAAGAAGGACGGCAAAGTGAACAAAGCTATATTTGATATACATGTTATTGATGTGTACTTTACTAGTGTTTATAGCAACCCCTTGGTATTTGATACTGGTTCAGTTGCTAAGAGTAGTAACACGAAAACAGGAGTTGTAAGATAAACAGTAAAGGATGAGGTGACGATGTGTATTGGAAATGATTCCAAGGTTTATAAGATCACCATAGCACACTCCTTTTACCTTCGTGATTAGTGTTGAACCTAAAATAAATGTTATTTGGTGTTTGCGTTGAGCATGAATATGATTGTATCATTTTATTGCAATACGATTATTCATTTAAGTCAAAGAATAATTGTTGTTTTGTTTACATGAATAAAACCTTCTATGGTCATACACTTAATATAAGTGGTTTATTGAATCTCGATCGTAGTGATACACATATTCATAATATTGAGGCCAAAAGATGCAAGGTTAATAATGATAGTGCAATTTATTTGTGGCACTGCCATTTAGGTCATATTGGTGTAAAGCGCATGAAGAAACTCCACGCTGATGGGCTTTTGGAATCACTTGATTATGAATCACTTGATGCTTGCGAACCATGCCTCATGGGCAAGATGACTAAGACTCCGTCCTCCGGAACAATGGAGCGAGCAACTGACTTTTTGTAAATAATACATACTGATGTATGCGGTCCGGTGAGTGTTGAGGCTCACGATGGGTATCGTTATTTTCTGACCTTCACAGATGATTTGAGCAGATATGGGTATATCTACTTGATGAAACATAAGTATGAAACATTTGAAAAGTTCAAAGAATTTCATCGTGAAGTGGAAAATCATCATAACAAGAAAATAAAGTTTCTATGATCCGATCGTGGAGGTGAATATTTGAGTTATGAGTTTGGTCTTCATTTGAAACAATGTGGAATAGTTTCACAACTCACGCCACCTGGAACACCACAGCGTAATGGTGTGTCCGAACGTTGTAACCGTACTTTATTGGATATGGTGCGATCTATGATGTCTCTTACTGATTTACTACTATCATTTTGGGATTATGCATTAGAGACAGCTGCATTCACGTTAAATACCGTTGAGACGACACCGTATGAACTGTGGTTTAGCAAGAAACCTAAGCTGTCATTTCTTAAAGTTTGGGGCTGTGATGCTTATGTGAAAAAGCCTCAACCTGATAAGCTCAAACCCAAATCGGAGAAATGCGTCTTCATAGGATACCCAAAGGAGATTGTTGGGTACACATTCTATCACAGATCCGAAGGCAAGATATTCGTTGCTAAGAATTGATCCTTTCTAGAGAAGGAGTTTCTCTCAAAAGAAGTGAGTGGGAGGAAAGTAAAACTTGATGAGGTAATTGTACCTTCTCCCCAATTGGAAAGTAGTTCATCACGGAAATCAGTTCCAGTGATGCCTACACCAATTAGTGAGGAAGTTAATGATGATGATCATGAAACTTCAGATCAAGTTGCTACCGAATCTTGTAGGTCAACCAGAGTATGTTCTGCACCAGAGTGGTACGGGAATCCTATTCTGGAAGTCATGTTACTGGACCATGACAAACCTATGAACTATGAGGAAGCGATGATTGAAAGTGCAACTAATCCCCGGGTGGTTTTGGTAATTAATAACAACATATATATCATTGAACTAATTGTTTCTTGAGAATATTTCAGAAAGTTCAGTGATATGGGTATGGCAATGACTGATGATGTGGACCCCTCAAAATGCTAAGGAAAGCATTGGCAAAAGCTCAAGACTCCATTTTTGGTTTAGTGATCCAAGATCACATTGAGTCCATAGGAAAGCCAATACTATTAAAGGGGATGAGGTTATGATGATGATCTGGTTGCTCAAAGTGCTTAGTGATCTATCTCCCAAACTATCGACAATCTTTCATTCCAACATATACTCATAAGTAATCTCGGTCCCACCAATTCCAAAAACTCAGTCACACCGAGATGAACCACCTCACCATATAGCCAAACCCTAGAAATTTCGGATTTTCCGATTCCAAACTCGGTCTCACGAAACTAGTGTTGCCAACCTTCAGAACATACAGACTCAAATCGGTGTCACCGAGATGATAAAGTCGGTCCCACCGAGAATGGCAAACCCTAGTCTTTGGAAGAATCGGACTAACCGAGATTGTATTTTTGGTCCCACCGAAAATCCCAACGTTCACAAGATTTGAACTTTCGGTCTCACCGAGTTGTCAACTTCGGTCTGACCGAGATTGGTCAAATGTGTGTAACAGTTGGATTTTATGTGGAGGCTATAACTACCCTCCACCTCCTCTTCATTTGTGGAGAGAGCCATCGAAAGAACTACCACTCCTACCTTACATTTCGAGAAGAAAACTACCTACCCTTGTGTTGAGATCAAGTTGCTCCACTCCCACCATATGAAACTTGATTTCTAGCCTTCCCAAGTTGCTTTCCACTCAATCCTTTCTTCCACCACAGCCAAATCAGTGAGGAGAGTTGAGTGTTGGGGAGATTATCATTTGAAGCACAAGAGCAAGGAGTTCATCATCACCAACACCATCTATTACCTTTTGGAGGGTGGTGCCTCCTAGATTGGTTAGGTGTCGCTTGGGAGCCTCCGTCAAGATGTAGAGTTGAACCAAGAAGTTTGTAAGGGCAAGGAGATTGCCTACTTCGTGAAGATCTACCCCGAGTAAGGCTAGTCCTCCGTGGACGTAGGCCATGATGGCATAGACAAGGTTGCTTCTTCGTGGACCCTTCGTGGGTGGAACCCTCCGTGGACTCTCGCAGCCGTTACCCTCCGTGGGTTGAAGTCTCCATCAACGTGGATTGACGATAGCACCACCTATCGGAACCACAAGAAAAATCTCCGTGTCTCCAAATTGCGTTTGCTCTTCTCCACCTCTATTTACTACATGTGCAATTTACTTTCCGCTGCCATTACTCTAGAATTGCATGTGTAGGGTGATACTTGACTTGGTCATCATTGTGAACTTGCTAAAAACTTGTCCTAATCAAAAGGCTAAGCTTTTAAATTGTCAAGTAGTCTAATCACCCCCCTCTAGACATACTTCGATCCTACAAGTGGTATCGAGCTTTGGTCTCCATTGGATTGGTTTCCATTGCATTGGACTCCATAAGCTTGGTTTCACAACCTAGGAGAGTATGGCGTCTAGTGAGGGTAATTTTAAGAGAGGTCCTTACTTTGATGGTTCAAATTTTGCTAGTTGGAAGCATAAAATGAAAATGCATATTCTTGACATAACCCCGCCGCATGGGGCATTATTTGTGTTGGCTTGCAAGGTGAGTTCTTGAGGAAGGAAAAGTTCGGATCGTGAAGCTACTGCGGATGAGTTGCGGATGTTCTGAAACAATGCTCAAGCTTGTGACATTCTCTTCAATGCTTTGTGTCCCGAGGAGTTCAACAAGATCAGCCGTCTTGAGAATGCAAAAGAGATTTGGGATACTTTGGTCGAAATGCACGAAGGTACCGAGTCCGTGAAGCAACCAAAGCTAGATGTTCTTCAAGGTCAACTTGACAAGTTCAAGATGAAGGAAGGTGAAGGAGTCGCTGAAATGTACTCTAGGCTTGCTCTCATCACCAATGAGATTGCCGGCTTAGGAAGCGAAGAAATGACCGACCGATTCATCATCAAGAAGATTCTCAGAGCTTTGGATGGAAAGTATGACACCGTGTGCACTTTGATCCAAATGATGCCAAATTACAAGAATCTCAAGCCTACCGAAGTCATTGGAAGAATTGTTGCTCATGAGATGACACTTAAAGATAAGGAAGAGCTTCACAACAAGTCAAGTGGTGCTTACAAAGCTACAGTTGAAGCTCCCACAACCTCAAGTGACAAGCTGGTTTCAAATGAAGAGATAAGCCTAATGGTGAAGAACTTCAACAAATTCTACAAGAGTAGAAGCAAAGAAAGAAGCTCAAAGTCTAGATCATATGATGAAAAGAGATCTTCAAGTCGTGATCGAAACTGCTACAATTGTGGAAGACCCGGACACTACTCAAATGAGTGTTCGACTCCCCACAAAAGAAGAGAAGAATCTCCAAGAAGAAGAAGCTCAAGAGAAGAGTCACCTCGGAAGAGAGAAGGAGTAGAGATGATCGTTATGAGCGAAGATCCTCTCGGAAAAGCAAGGATTCGGAAAGGAAAGACAAGTCATCAAGGAGCTACACAAGAAGAAAACATCAAGCTCATGTTGGTGAATGGGTCTCGGTTCCGACTCAGACAATCACTCGAAAGAAGCTATCACTCCAACTCCGAATCTGATCAAGATGAAGGTGTTGCGGTCTTGCTCTCGTATCCTCCAACTCCAACTCCTATGACTTGTTTGATTCACCAAATGAGGGAATTGGAAGATGCTTCATGGCTAAAGGCCCCAAGGTATCACACCCTGAATTTATTGACTTTGATAGTGATGAGGATGACTTGCTTGGTGAAGATGAGCTTTTACATGACAAATCTAGTGAGCCTAGTAATGATGAACATGCTAGTAGTCTTTATAGTCGAGAAGAGTCGAATGAAAATGCTATGAAGGAAATTGAGCGTCTAACTAAAGAACTAAACACTCTTAAGTTAGCTCATGAAACAACTCAAGAAGATCATAGAGAGCTCCTAAGATCTCATGAGAAGCTACGCTTCGAGAAGCTCAATCTAGAGCAAGAACATGAGTTCCTAAAAGCTATCAATGACGATCTTCGAAAGAAGAGTTCTTCATATCTTGCCAAACGACTTCTCTTGTCTAATTTCTTGCCACCTATTAAAACTAAGCATGACAAGCATAAGAAAATTCTTCATCTAGTAGTAACAATAACCATGCTAAATCCAATGTTGTTACTCCTAGTAGTTCTCTTGATTCCACTAACAATGTTTCAAGCCAAGTTTCACTTGAGCAAGAAAATAGTTTATTGAAAGGGATTATAGAGAAAGGTGTCTACAAGAGCCTTGCCGGAAGCAAGAACTTTGAGGAAATTGTTCGCAAGCAAGGAAGGCACCGGAAGAATCAAGGAATTGGTTTTGAGCAAAAGTTCAACGCCGAGGGTGTTGAATGGGAAGAAGGTCAATATCCCACTCCAAAGTTTGTTTCTCAAAAGGAGAAGTATGATACTACTTCTTCCAATATGGAACAAGCTCAAGATGACATTCCACCACAAGACCACAAGCTAAAAGGCAAGGACAAGCTTCAAGAGGAGATTGATGCATTCATTGAAGCACCCAAAGCCATGGTCAACTGGGTTCCCAAGGAAACTTCAAGTTCTACTTCGTCAAGCTCAACTACTATCCCAAGGATTCCCATCAAGATGATGTGGATCCCGAAGAAGAAGAACTAGAGAGTTCTTGAGGGTGACTCCGCCAACATACTTCACTCACATTCATTTTGGCAAAGAACTTGTGCAATCAACTTCCACATCTTGCACTAGTTCATGGAGTCACAAACCCTCTTGTTGGTAAGTCAAGGGACAAGGTAATCATTGCTTTCATGGACATCATCTATTGTGTACTTCAATCTATGTCCATGGATATCCTTGTTTGTTCCTTGTGGGACTAACCCATGTAGGTATTGAAAGTGCCGAATCCAAAGGATTGCTCCCAACTCTTGATGATCTTCATCAACATTGAGCATCCACATCTTCAACATCTACATGAAGTCTTCTCGACAACCCAAGGTTAGTTTGACCCTTTAAAGGGGTTCTCACATCAAGGGGAGCTTTGCTCTTAAGAATTGAGCTAAAGCATCTTCAAATGATGTGAACGCATTAATGCTTTATGTAAAAGTGGTAACCCCACTTGTGCTTAAACGATGAGTATGACCTATGATCAAATGTTCTCATTTGACTCCTAAGTCAATATACTCATATATAGATGACCTAGTCATCGCCAAATTGTGTGCTAGTTGCTAGAGTTTTGTTTGTGCATGTTTGACACATGTTTCATTTGCTATCTTATTGTGTGAGCATGTTGGATGCATGATTTTATCCATTCGAGGACATCCATTTGTTGCTTTGGTCTTTTAGATTTTTCTTTTTGACCAAATGGATGGACAAGAATGCCTAAGTTCCTCCCCTAGCTATCTATGCTTTCTTGTCTCAAATTCTATTCATGCTTATATCACAAACTTTGATCAAGTCTTTTTCGGACAGACCGAGTGAGGAGCACTCGGAGCCACCGATCCGTCAAAAGCTTAAATTCCAAAACCTTCTAAGTATTTTCGGTCAAACCAATCTACTCAAATTGGACAGACCGAAATCACTTGATTGATCTAGGTTTTCACCTCGGTGAAACCGAGTTACAAATTCGGTGTGACGAAGTGAGTAATCGCTTGCGATTAACCATCTCGGTGCCACCGAAGTTTTCAACTTCGGTCCCACCGACAACCGAAGAGTATATATACGAGGGCAGCGCGCGTTGATTATTCCTTCAAAACGTCTCGCCCCAAACCCTTATTTGCCGTCGCCGTGGTCTCCGGATCGTCTCCGCCGTCGCTTTGCGCCCTCGCCGCTGGGTCTCCGTCGCCGTCAGCGGTCAATCTCATCGCGCCGTTGCGCCGTGAGAAACTCCACCAAGTTAGGGTGAGTTTGATCCCTCTCGTCTTCAACCTCGATTCTATGCACGATAGGTTTGCCTAGCTTCTTGCCAAGTTTGAAATCTTCCTATCCAGCAGATTAGTTCTTAGAACGAAATTCGAGTAAAAATTTTAGGGTTAGGTTTCCGCCGAACACATCTCGGTATGACCGATTCTACATTCTCGGACTGACCGATTTGGCCTCTGGCCATTGCCTCGCATCTTCGGTCCAACCGAGTTGTACAAATCGGTAAGACCGAAATGAGGATTCAGTGAAACCCTAGTGCTCTCGGCTAGACCGAAACCCATTTCGGTCCAACCGAAAGTGGTGTGAATGGTTCTGTTTAGACACTTAGGATTCACCGAATTTTAGACTCGGTCAGACTGAAATGCATTTTGTGAAAACCTAAAACTGAAGTTTGAACTCATTCATTTTGCAAAATCTTCTGCAGTTTGTATAACTCTTCTATTCTGCCTATACCTATTCTATTCACAGGTTGTCGGTCATGTACGATGCAAGTGACAGCGAACAGTCTGAATCACCGCTTGAGATTCGAGAGGGCACTAGTCCTGAAGCAAGCAGTTTTTCTGATGATGGTGAGAGGAGCACCCCAAGTGGTTTGCCTCCTGCTGCCACCAGGGCCAGGAAGAAGAGAAATTCTGATGAAGAGGACTCTAACTTTGTTGCTGAGGAGGAGATTACCTCTAAGCCTAAGAGGAAAGTGGTTGCCAAAGAGCATCAAGGGCAACAAACAAAGAAAGGCACCAGCAAAGAGAAGAAGTCCACAGTTGCAAAGAAGCTGAGCATGGAAGAAGAAACCTTGAGCAAGGTAAAGAAAACTTCCAAGAGGAAGAGGATAGTACATGATGAAGCTGATGATGATTCTGATGAGGAAGCACCCCAGCCTCCTTAGAAGCCTAAGTTGATGGGAGATGCCATCAGGGCAGGAGCACCTACCAAATCTAAGCCATCAGCTCCAGCAAAGGCAGCTCAAGCCAAGCCTGCTGCCAAGCCCAAGAAAACAGTAAGAAACATTCCTGCTTCAGAGAAGAAGAAGGACAATGTGCCACCAATGAATCGGATGAAGAGGCACATGTGTTCTTTGAAACTTCGCAGACGAACCGCCACCCACAATGATGCTCATCCTCGAGCTGAAAATATGAAGGAAAGGAAGGACAAAGGCCTCAGGCTATGGAGGCAAGTTGATCCATATGCCACCAGGAGAAGGACAGCTGTTGACTCAAGGTTCCACACCAGAGAGCAACAAGATTTCTATGAGACAGTGCTCATGGACAAGAAGCCCATTGTTGCTGACACTAGATATGTTGACTGGGCATACATCGACAGTGAAGAGCACAGAGACTACTTCCCACATGTGCATGAGAGCTTCACTGCATGTGGTGTTGTAGAGTTCGTTGGTCAGAAACTTACAGCATGGAATGATGAGATGATCATGCAGTTCTATGCCACAACACACTTCTATCCAGATGGCAGAATTGTGTGGATGACTGAAGGCTAGAGATTCTCTTCAACAGTTGAAGAGTGGGCTGCACTGCTGAATGCTCCAGTATCAAGAGATGATGATGTTGATGTTTATGGAATCCCCAAGAAGAATCATGAGTCGATGAAGAACATGTACAATGAGGTACCAGCCAAGGATGTTGAGATATGGAAGCTCGGTTCAGTGTATCATCTTCAGGCAGGTCTCCCAACCACAAACACGATTCTGAGGCATACATTGATGCCCAAGTCAGGAGACCATCGCATGATAAGAGGCTATTCAATCAACATGCTACATATTCTAGATCAGAAGACACCTTTTAAGGTGATGGACCAGATAGTTGAGACTATCAAGAGGACAAAGACAGACGACTGAAGAGGTCATGTGGGTTTGCCCGCACATTGAGATGCTCATCAATGCCAAGTTTGGCACGGGCACCTACTTGTTGGATAGACCCCACTTGCCACCGCAGCCTGAACATGAAGATAATGAAGTTGTGATGACCGAGGATGATCCCACATCTGTTGAAGGTCAAGCTAAGTCTGAAGCTGCCAAACAAGCCAAAGCGAGAAGGAAGCGGCGAAGCAGCAGCAGCTAAGCCCAAGAGCGTTGGAGAACAGCTTCTTGAAGCTACTCGGAGGATTGAACTACGCCTGGCCAGCATAGTGCGTCTCGGGAGAGTCTTGAGAGGATAGTTGAAGACAAGTTCCATGCTCGATGTCAAGTCGATCAAGTGCAGTCACCGTCAACAAGCTTGAGGCAGATATCGAGGAAGCGAAGAGGAGAAGGCAGAGCTCATGAAGGAGATGCAGGATGACCTTGTCGAGGATGACTATGAGCAGCCTGCTTTGGTCCCCACAAAGCCCAGATCAGCTGCTATTCGAAAGGAGACCCTGTAGCTACAAACATCAGCACCTCCCACAGCTCCATCGGTTCAGCTCCAGCTCGATGTCCACTCCTCCAGCTCCACAGACTTGGCGAAGCCTTTGCGGATGCAGCTATCTCCACTCCATCAACGCAGCATAGAGCCGCCAAGAGAGTCCCTAGTGACGTTTAGCTCTATACCTTTCAAACTTTTTGGTAACTTGTTGCCAAAGGGGGAGAAATTGTATAGATCATAGGACTTCGAGAGAGAGAGAGTGCTCGTTTTTGCTCTTTCGTTTGCGGTTTTCCTTGAGATACTTTTCTTTGAGATACTTTTGAGTTCTTCGAGACATTTTGTGTGTTTGATACTACGTTTGCTCTACTTTGATGAGTGCTTGATCATACTATGCTTAATGTGTGCTTAATGCTTATCATATGCTATTCATATCTTGTATGATCATTTACTCATGTCTTGGTGATTGGGTGCATGCTATTCATTCTTATCATTTTGTGTGCTCCACCAAGATGTATGTGACATGGAAGAGTGACCCATGATCCTAATCGATTGTGCATTTGCATTCAAACGCAAATCTTAAATAATGCACAAATTTAGGGGGAGCTCTTGCTTATCACATACTTCTCAAAGCGACGATATCATTCATTGATTATATCATTTGTCGAAGCTTTGATCTATATGTTGTCATCAATTACCAAAAAGGGGGAGATTGAAAGTGCAACTAATCCCGGGTGGTTTTGGTAATTAATAACAACATATATATCATTGAACTAATTGTTTCTTGAGAATATTTGGAAAGTTCAAGGATATGGGTATGGCAATGACCGATGATGTGGACCCTCAAAATGCTAAGGAAAGCATTGGCAAAAGCTCAAGACTCCATTTTTGGTTTAGTGATCCAAGATCACATTGAGTCCATAGGAAAGCCAATACTATTAAAGGGATGAGGTTATGATGATGATCTGGTTGCTCAAAGTGCTTAGTGATCTATCTCCCAAACTATCGCAATCTTTCATTCCAACATATACTCATAAGTAATCTCGGTCCCACCGATTCCATAAACTCAGTCACACCGAGATGAACCACCTCACCATATAGCCAAACCCTAGAAATTTCGGATTTTCCGATTCCAAACTCGGTCTCACGAAACTAGTGTTGCCAACCTTCAGAACCTTCAGACTCAAATCGGTGTCACCGAGATGATAAAGTCGGTCCCACCGAGAATGGCAAACCCTAGTCTTTGGAAGAATCGGACTAACCGAGATTGTATTTTCGGTCCCACCGAAAATCCCAACGTTCACAAGATTTGAACTTTCGGTCTCACCGAGTTGTCAACTTCGGTCGACCGAGATTGGTCAAATGTGTGTAACAGTTGGATTTTGTGTGGAGGCTATAAATACCCTCCACCTCCTCTTCATTCGTGGAGAGAGCCATCGAAAGAACTACCACTCCTACCTTACATTTCTGAGAAGAAAACTACCTACCCTTGTGTTGAGATCAAGTTGCTCCACTCCCACCATATGAAACTTGATTTCTAGCCTTCCCAAGTTGCTTTCCACTCAATCCTTTCTTCCACCACAGCCAAATCAGTGAGGAGAGTTGAGTGTTGGGGAGATTATCATTTGAAGCACAAGAGCAAGGAGTTCATCATCACCAACACCATCTATTACCTTTTGGAGGTGGTGCCTCCTAGTTTGGTTAGGTGTCGCTTGGGAGCCTCCGTCAAGATGTGGAGTTGAACCAAGAAGTTTGTAAGGGCAAGGAGATCGCCTACTTCGTGAAGATCTACCCGAGTAAGGCTAGTCCTCCGTGGACGTAGGCCATGATGGCATAGACAAGGTTGCTTCTTCGTGGACCCTTCGTGGGTGGAGCCCTCCGTGGACTCTCGCAGCCGTTACCCTCCGTGGGTTGAAGTCTCCATCAACGTGGATTGACGATAGCACCACCTATCGGAACCACGAGAAAAATCTCCGTGTCTCCAAATTGCATTTGCTCTTCTCCACCTCTATTTACTACATGTGCAATTTACTTTCCGCTGCCATTACTCTAGAATTGCATGTGTACGGTGATACTTGACTTGGTCATCATTGTGAACTTGCTAAAAACTTGTCCTAATCAAAAGGCTAAACTTTTAAATTGTCAAGTAGTCTAATCACCCCCCCCCTCTAGACATACTTCCGATCCTACAATGATAATCCCAGATGCGAAATGGCTCGAAGCCATGAAATCTTAGATGGGATCCATGTATGAGAACAAAGTATGGACTTTGGTGGACTTGTCCGATGATCGGCAAGCCATAGATAATAAATGTATCTTCAAGAGGAAGACAGACGCTGATAGTAGTGTTACTATCTACAAAGCTAGACTTGTCGGAAAAATGTTTTTGACAAGTGCAAGGTGTTGACTACGATGATAGTAGCGATGATGAAGTCTGTCTGAATCATGTTATCGATTGCCGCATTTTATGAAATCTGGCAAATGGATATCAAAACTACATTCCTTAATGGATTTATTAAAGAAGAGTTGTATATGATGCAACCAGAAGGTTTTGTCAATCCTAAAGGTGCTAACAAAATGTGCAAGCTCCAGCGATCCATCTATGGACTGGTGCAAGCATCTCGGAGTTGGAATATACGCTTTGATGATTTGATCAAAGCATATAGTTTTATACAGACTTACGGTGAAGCCTGTATTTACAAGAAAGTGAGTGGGAGCACTACAACCTTTCTGATAAGTATATGTGAATGGCATATTGTTGATCGGAAATGATGTAGAATTTTCTGGAAAGCATAAATGAGTGTTTGAAAAGAGTTTTTCAAAGAAAGACCTCGGTGAAGCTACTTACATATTGAGCATCAAGATCTATAGAGATAGATCAAGAAGCTTGATAAGTTTTTTCAATGAGTACATACCTTGATAAAATTTTGAAGAAGTTCAAAATGGATCAGTCAAAGAAAGGGTTCTTGCATGTGTTACAAGGTGTGAAGTTGAGTGAGACTCAATGCCCGACCACTTCAGAAGATAGAGAGAAAATGAAAGTCATTCCCTATTCCTCAGCCATATGTTCTAGCATGTATGCAATGCTGTGTACCAGACCTGATGTGTGCCTTGCTATAAGTATAGTAGGGAGGTACCAAAGTAATCCAGGAGTGGATCACTGGACAACAGTCAAGAACATCCTGAAATACCTGAAAAGGACTAAGGATATGTTTCTTGTTTATGGAGGTGACAAAAAATTCGTCCTAAAGGGTTACGTCGATGCAAGCTTTGACACTGATCCAGATGACTCTAAGTCTCAATCTGGATACATATTGAAAGTGGGAGCAATTAGCTAGAGTAGTTTCATGTAGAGCATTGAAGACATAGAAATTTGCAAAATACATACTGATCTGAATGTGGTAGACCCGTTGACTAAACCTCTCTCACAAGCAAAACATGATCACACCTTAGTACTCTTTGGGTGTAATCACATGGCGATGTGAACTAGATTACTAGCTCTAGTAAACCCTTTGGGTGTTGGTTGCATGTCGATGTGAACTATGGGTGTTAATCACATGGTGATGTGAACTATTGGTGTTAAATCACATGGTTATATGATCTAGATTATTGACTCTAGTGCAAGTGGGAGACTGAAGGAAATATGTCCTAGAGGCAATAATAAAATTGTTATCTATATTTCCTTATATCATGATAAATGTTTATTATTCATGCTAGAATTGTATTAAATGGAAACTTAGTACATGTGAGAATACATAGACAAATAGAGTGTCCCTAGTATGCCTCTACTTGACTAGCTCGTTAATCAAAGATGGCTAAGTTTCCTAGCCATAGACATGTGTTGTCATTTGATGAACAGGATCACATCATTAGAGAATGATGTGATGGACAAGACGCATCCGTTTGCTTAGCATTATGATCATTTAGTTTATTGCTATTGCTTTCTTCATGACTTATACATGTTCCTTTGACTATGAGATTATGCAACTCCCGAATACCGGAGGAACACCTTGTGTGCTATCAAACGTCACAACATAACTGGGTGATTATAAAGATGCTCTACAGCTGTCTTCGAAGGTGTTTGTTGGGTTGGCATAGATCAAGATTAGGATTTGTCACTCCGTGTATCGGAGAGGTATCTCTGGGCCCTCTCGGTAATGCTCATCACTATAAGCCTTGCAAGCAATGTGACTAATGACTTAGTTACGGGATGATGCGTTACGGAACGAGTAAAGAGACTTGCCATTAATGAGATTGAACTAGGTATGATGATACCGACGATCAAATCTCGGGCAAGTAACATACCGATGACAAAGGGAACAATGTATTGTGTTATGCGGTTTGACCGATAAAGATCTTCGTAGAATATGTAGGAGCCAATATGGCATCCAGGTTCCGCTATTGGTTATTGACCATAGATGTGTCTTGATCATGTCTACATAGTTCTCAAACCCGTAGGGTCTGCACGCTTAACGTTCGATGACGATTTGTATTATGAGTTATGTGATTTGATGAACCAAAGTTTGTTCGGAGTCCCGGATGAGATCACGGACATGACGAGGAGTCTCAAAATGGTGAGACATAAAGATTGATATATTGGAAGGTTTCATTTGGACATCGAAATGGTTCTGGGATGTTCGGGCATTTTTCCGGAGTATTGGGAGGTTACCGGAACCCCCCGAGGAGTTAATGGGCCTTCATGGGCCCTAGTGGAGAGAGGAGGCAGCGGCTAGGTGGAGGCGCGCTCCACCAAGCCCAAACCGAGTTGGACTAGGGCCTTTCCTCCTCGTCCAAGCCCAAACCGGTAGTGGTAGTGGTAGTGGTAGTAGTGGTAATGGTAGTGGTAGTGGTAGTAGTAGTATTGGTAGTGGTAGTAGTGATAGTGGTGGTAATGGTAGTGGTAGTGGTGGTAGTGGTAGTGGTAGTGGTAGTAGTGGTAGTGGTATTGGTAGTGGTGGTAGTAGTGGTGGTGGTAGTGGTAGTGGTAGTAGTAATAGTGGTAGTAGTGGTAGTAGTAGTGGTAGTGGTGGTAGTAGTAGTAGTAGTAGTAGTAGTAGTAGTAGTAGTAGTAGTAGTAGTAGTAGTAGTAGTAGTAGTAGTAGTAGTAGTAGTGGTAGTAGTAGTAGTAGTAGTACTAGTAGTAGTAGTAGTAGTAGTAGTAGTAGTAGTAGTAGTAGTAGTAGTAGTAGTAGTAGTAGTAGTAGTAGTGACTTTTAGCTTCATATTTTGACAAATCGCAGTGTTACAAGGTTGACAAATGGCAATGTTACTAGATCAACAAATGTCAACCTTTCCAGTTTAACAAATGGTAACATACCCAATATGACAGATGCAAATCGCACCAAATTGTTTGTAAGTGGTTGCACACGGGTCATCCAAAAGAACCATTTGCGTTGAAGAGATGCACAAATCCTGCTCTCACTTCGCATCATGTCGTCCCGGGGTCGACGGGCGGGGGGCGGGACGACGGCACCTGGCGGCCCTGAGAGGTACCGTTTACACCGTGACGTCCCATGCCGCTGAGGGGGGTGCGTGCATGGAGAGGAAGGCGGGCGGCCATGGAAATCAAAGGGCTCGCTTCCTAGTGAGCCTACGCAGCGTACTGCTCGCACGCTTCCCGGTGAGCCTGCGCATTCAAGGACAGCTTGCACGCCTCTCGGTCAGCCTGCGCACCGGACTGCTGTGACACTCCAACAAATTTTGATTTGTTTTTTTTAACTTTCTTTTTATTTACTTGAAGGAGGCTATTTCAAATCTTTCTATAAGGGATCTCCTTCTCAAAAAATTTCTCTTATGTCAAAATTTTATTTTGGGTCATCCTCAACCTTGATATTTGATATTGAAGGCTCTTCATTGGTGTTGACTCTTCACAACTTGTTTTTGAAAGTTTTTCATTTAAAAAGAATCCTATGGGTTTTGGTTTATTCCCTTTTATTCAAACCATTCTCTTCTACCAAGCCCATGTTAAAAATTTCTTCCAAAACCCCTCCCTCCACTTTGGGTCAAGTCAAATATCCAATCCCAGAAAGTTCAACCCATTCTTGATTTTTATTCCATTTATTTTATCCCCAAAACCATTTCTGTCTTTTATTCTGAACCTGGGTGATTTACAAAGGAAGTGCCTGAATTCTTTTGAGTTTTGATCCCAAACAAACTCCTCTGACTAGTCCTTAGCACCCCCAACCTAGATCCATCAAGATCCACTCTTCCACAATTCAAAATTTTCAAGTTTTGCTCACTGCAAGTTTGGTCCAGATTTGACATTTTTGGTGAAATTCAATACTTTTCTTCTCCAAAAAATTCTAGGATAAATCAGGCAGCCCCCAGGTGCATTGAGAGGTCACCTCACGAAAGCCCAGCTCCAGAAAATTTCTCCACATGCCAAAATCATTTCATCAAACACCTAGCATGCACTGTTGCTGTTCAAATTCAGAAAGTTTAGACTTTCAGTGCTGCAGTTGCGCCGTCAGTGTCGTTTTCTTCAGAGCACGACGTCGATCTCGCCAGTAACTACAGTGGCGCCTAGCTCTCTATTCCCTCTCCTTATCCAGATCGCCGCATGGTCATTTGGACGGGCACCATCGTCGGTGGTGACGTGTCCCGCTGACGTCGGCAGCTTCTGCGGTGGCAGAGCCACCCGTGGCGGCCAGCAGGGATCAGCCCCAACTTTCGGCGCCGTCCATGTCGGGGGTTGGGTGCGACATATGCCAAAGGATGGCTTATCATGGTGGGGGCAAGTAGAACGTCGCCGGTGCCTGGAAACAGGATGAGGCGAAGACATGCACGCCGGCGGATCTTACCCAGCTTCAGGGCTCTCCGAGGAGATAACACCCCTACTGCTGCTCTGCGGGGTCTCCGCATGATCACTAAGGCAAAGTGAATACAAGCTTGCTCCTAGAGCTGTTTCTGGAGGTAGGAGAGGGCACGGCTTGCTCTCTCCTTCCTACGTGGTCTGTCTAATGCTAATGGAGGCGAACCCTCTGCATGGGTGCCCTGGGGGGTTTATATAGGCCTACCCCCCAGGGTTACAATGGTAAAACCGGCTGGGTGCGGGTCCCAGCCGTCTATCTCTCAGGCGCCGTCTTCTCCGCCGACTCCTGGGGCCCGCCGACTGGTGGGTCCTGCCGACTGGCCTGGTACGAGGGCGTCAGCCCGTGTCTGCCGCGGGCGGGTCTTGCCGGCTGCAGATTACTGTAGCCGTGCTTCTAACGATGCGGGCTTGGTCATGGGGTCATGGCAACAGTGCCGCCGCCTGACGGGCGATCACTGTTGCCATTCCCCTGTCGCGTCTGGTTAATGGCGCGTGGGCCCGTGGGAGGGGCCAGCCGACTCCAGGGGGCCGACTCCCAATGTGTCCGACTCTCGGTGCTCTCGCCGTCTTCAGTACTCTCGCTGACTGGTAGGCCCCGCCGTCTCCGGGCCGTACAGACAGGAGGTCGTGGGTACAGGGCCCCGCCCCAAGGGCTGATGTCAGGGCTGGCATGGCAACAGTGCCGCGCCGGGCAGAGATCTCCATGGGAATGGCGCACTGTGGCCATGCCTGCCTTTAATTATCGGGTGGTTGGAGTCGCGGGCCGACTCCCCACAGTCGGCTTCCTTGGAGTCTCTTCTGGGACTCGGCTTGAATGGGAGTCGCTTCTGGGACTCGGCCATCTTGGAGTCGCCTCTGGGACTCGGCTCGTCTTGGAGTCGCCGTAGGTACTTAAGGGGCGCAGTCTGCCCCGATATCTTGAATGGTTCTGGGACTCGGGTTAGCCTACCCGTGGCCCATTACTCCGACAGTAGTCCCCGAAGCTGGTGAGGCTACGAGGGTGATACATCATGCGCCTCAACAGTTTCATTCTTCCAAAGAGGGAATGCAGGCCTTGATGGCCGTCTTCCTTCGGGCCGACCAGTTGGAGTCGGATTCCATCGAGGGCCGTCTTGCCTCTCGAGGAGTTTCGAACGTCGCGGCGGGAACCAGGTGGCGTGTCGTCGCCTCCATGTGCGCCACAGCGTCCCGTCATGCGGCGCCACGTGGCGAGGGCAGCTGCCTGCCACGCAGCAGACGGACGAGCCGTCGGGCGGGGCCCGCCACTACCGCGCCTCGGCACACGAACGGATCCATTGCGGCCGTGCGGGCGGTTGGGTTCCCCACGTTGTTACTGCGCGCAGTAACTTTGTGGGTTTAATCGTGGGGGGCGTGGGGTATCGCGCGCAGTTAATCCCACGCCACCCCATCGGTTTCTCAGCCTACGAGCCTATAAATAGGCGGGGGGAGCGGGACGGCGAAGCGCGCGCTCGTTCTTCCCTGCTTCCCCCGCTTCCTCCTGCCTCTTCTTCTTCCTGCCTTCGCCGCACCGCACCGCAGCGATGAGCTCTTCCTCCGCCGCGGCTCCTGCCGTTCGCTCCGGCATGTGGGATGGTTCTAGGGTGGACGATGACGCCATCGAGCACCTGCGCAGGACGCGCCGGCTCCCCGGCGCGCACCTGGTGCGAGCCCGCGCCGCGCCGGAGGGGGAGATAAGGCCGGCGCCGGAGGAGGGCGAGCGGGTCATATTTCGCTCGCACCTCATGCGCTGCATGGGCCTGCCGGCGAGCGGCTTCCTCCGCTCTTTCTTGGAGTTCAACGGACTCCAGCCGCACCACCTCACCCCGAACACGGTGGTGCTGCTGGTCACCTTAGCCACCCTGTGCGAGGGTTTTCTCGGTGTTCTCCCCACCCTCGAGCTGTGGGGAGATGTAACGCCCTCGATGCGGCTATATCTCCCACGTGTCGAAGCACGACTTAGAGGCATAACCGCATTGAAAGCAATGTCGCAAGTGAGGTAATCTTCACACAACCCATGTAATACATAAGGGAAAGAGATACATAGTTGGCTTACAATCGCCACTTCACACAAATACATGAATAAAGCATTACATCATCTAGATACAAACAAGGTCTGACTACGGAACCAAAATAAAAGAAGAACCCCAAATGCAACAAAAGGTCCCCGATCGACCCCAACTGGGCTCCACTACTGATCAACTAGAACGAAACAACACAAAGGGCAAGGTCTTCATCGAGCTCCTCCTTGAGCTTGGTTCGTCACCCGCCGTAACATAGGCACCGCAAACTGGTTTTGGAAGTATCCGGTGAGCCACGAGGACTCAAAGAATCCCATTACCATGGGTATCAAGACTAGCAAAGCTTAATGGGAAAGGAAGGGGTAAGTGGTGAGGTTGCAGCAGCGGCTAAGCATATATGGTGGCTAACATACGCAAATGAGAGCGAGAAGAGAAACAAAGGAACGGTCGTCAACTAGCACTGATCAAGAGGTGATCCTGAACACCTACTTACGTCAAACATAACCCAGAAACCGTGTTCACTTCCCGGACTCTGTCGAGAAGAGACCATCACGGCTACACACACGGTTGATGCGTTTTAATTCGGATCTGGTGTCAAGTTATCTACAACCGGACATTAACAAATTCCCATCTGCCACATAACCGCGGGCACGGCTCTCGAAAGTTTAAACCCTGCAGGGGTGTCCCAACTTAGCCCATGACAAGCTCTCGCGATCAACGAAGGAATAGACCTTCTCCCAGGAAGACCCGATCAGCATCGGAATCCCGGTTTACAAGACATTTCGACAATGGTAAAACAAGACCAGCAAGACCTCCCGGCGTGCCGACATCCTGATAGTAGCCGCGCGTATCTCGTCTCAGGCCACGACCGGATGAGCACTACGTACAACTAGAACCAGCCCTCAAGTTTCCCCGAGGTGGCGCTGCAAGTGGCTCTAGTTTGGACCGACACTTAGACAAGCATTGGCCCGGGGGGGCTAAAATAAGATGACCCTTGGGATGCGCGACTCCCAAGGGAAAAAGGTAATAGGTGAGGCAAATGGTAAAACCAATGTTGGGCCTTGCTGGAGGAGTTTTATTCAAAGCGAACTGTCAGGGGGGTCCCATAAATCACCCGACCGCGTTAGGAACGCAAAATCCGGGAACATAACACCGGTATGACGGAAACTAGGGCGGCAAGAGTGGAACAAAACACCAGGCATAAGGCCGAGCCTTCTACCCTTTACCAAGTATATAGATGCATTAATAATATAAGAGATATTGTGATATCCCAACATAACCCTGTCCACCATGGAGAAATCTTCAGCTTCACCTGCAGCTAGCAACGCTATAAGAGGGGCTGAGCAAAGCGGTAACATAGCCAAACAACTGTTTGCATGGGAAAGGTGTCAAAGGTTAGAGGTTCATGGCAATTTGGGATGGCTTGAAGAGAAAATGATAGGTAACGCAGCATAGCGATAGAACGAAGCAACTAGCATAGCAATGATAGTAGTGAGATCCAGGGTAGCGGTCATCTTGCCTGAAATCCCGCTAGGAAGAAGAACGAGTCCATGAAGAAGATGAACGGGCGTAGTCGAACGAATCCTCACAATCGCAACATTACCGGAACTAAGAAGCAACACCGGAAAGAAACAAACAACATGGTAAACACACAAGCACAAATATGGCATGATGCACAATCAAGTATGATGCATGTCCGGTTTAATGAAGCATGGCATGGCAAAGTGCAACAAACAATATTACAAGTTAAGTGGAGCTCAATATGCAACGAGTTGCATATTGACGAAACACCACAAGCAATTATTTAGTTCTCTCTCGTTAAGGTACACAACAATGTTAAATGTTCTTAAACATGTCAAGGGGGGTAACAAAAGTAAACTAAATAGTTAGGCAAGTTTAAATGAGGCCGGAACAACAAACAACATTTCCGGAAAAACCTCATATGCAATTTATGAATTTGCTACTGTTCTGCCCTAAAACATATTTTAAGGTTGTTAAACAGGAAAATAAAGTCCACCATGTTAATCTACGCATTTTTCCTCCCCATTTACATATAAAGAACATTTAAAACCGAGCTATGGTTATTTAGTTATGAATTAAATCATTTTAGCCTGGCATTTAGCAAATTTAAACAAACAGCAATTTAAACATTTTAAACATGGATGAAAGTGGCATATTGTTAATCTACACAAAATTCTAAGCATTTTACATGTCTGAATCATTTACATATGATGCATAGTTTGTGAGTTATTAAATGTATGAAGCATGAGGGTTTTCCGTAAAACAGGTAAATCACTGGTTAAATAACTAAATTCGCAGAATGAAAAAAAAGGTACACGGGCCGAAACTGGCGGGCTCGAATGTGCACAGGAGAGGGATCTGGAGGGGGCTGCTCACCCTGGGCCTGAGGCCCGGTCGGTGGAGTTGAGGCCCGAAGCGACGAAGGGATGAGGAGCGCGTGTGCCCGCACGCACGTGAGGGAGGCGGTCAACGCGCCTAGGACGAACGGGCGAGGCAGGGATCGAGCGCGCTGCTCAATCCGGCGAGGATGGCCTAAGGGGCGCCGGATCCGGTCGACGGCAGGAGGTGAACGGCGGCAGGAGGGACTACGGCAGGCGACGGCGCAGTTTGGGCGGCGGAGCTCATCGTGGAGGGGCGGCGCGGCGACCGTGGCATCTCCTGGAAGGGGTGGAACTTCATAGCGCCATCCATGGTGCTCTGGACGACGCGCTCGCCGGCGGTCACCGGTTGCTGGAGGCGCGGGAGAGACAGCGGGATCCAGGAGGAGCTCAAGGACGCAGCCTCCGGGCACGGGACGAGGAGGAGACACAGGAGGACGAGCTAGGGAGGCACCTCGCATCCCTGGGGCAGGAGGCTTGGCGTGCGATCTTTGGTTCGTCGGCCCGTGGCGGGGCTGCGATTCTTGTGGTGGCGCTTCGGCGGCGGTGGAAGGTGGCAGCTACAGTGGTTTGGACGCTGGTGATGTGACGACGGGCGAGGTCGATGGGGGAGGAGGCAGGGCTCGGGCAGGAGAAGCCCTCCTGCTCGAGGGGCTTGGCCTCGGGCGCGATGGGGCGGCTGCGAGGCCTCTGGTTGCCGGCGGCGCGAGGGGACAAGGTGAGGAGGAGGCGCTCGGGACAAGAGCTGGCTGCGGGAGGACGAAGATGCAGGAGACGCGCACGGGGAGGCGGCTGCAGCACGGAGGTTCAGCGAGGGGTGGAATTCTGGATCGAGGGGAGACGGTGGTTGGCCCGGGATGGATCTGGGAGGATCCCAAAGTGAAAACAGAGACTGGCGGCAGGGAGGAGGATGGGATAGCCATCCGGGATTTTAGGGATAGGTTGGTTTAAATAGCTAGGTGGACTAGCTTAGGGCAAAACGGACGCTCCGATCAAAATCGAACTGTCGGGAATAAACAGGTTATGGAGTCCAATTAACAAAACGGAGATGTTTTGTAGACGTTAGGGGATGATCCAAACTCATCGGTCACGACCGACCGATTCGGGTTCGGGGCAGTTTCGGACACGCACACGAGGGGTCTGTGCACTGTGAAGAGGAACACGGCGATCGCGTGCAAGTGGTTGGTTGGCCTCAGAACGATTAACGAAGACAAGTGGTCTGACAATTGGTCAAAAGAGACAAAGAGAGATCGGCAACTACGAACGGATACGGGTTTTATGAAAACATGCGGATGCAATGCGTATGATGCCATGAGATGAAATGCAAGGCATGAACAAAATGCAAAACAAAATACAAAAACCCAACCACGGAGAAAATAAAATAACACATCTCCGGAAAAGGCAAGAGTCGGAGTTACGAATATGGAAAGTTGTATCCGGGCGTTACAACATTCCACCACTACGAGAGGATCTCGTCCCGAGATCTAGGATGGCACCGGAGGGAAAAGGAAGAGGAAGAGAAGAGGTAAAACTAAGTTGCTTCTTTGATGAACGTGTGAAACCACGAACCTTGAGAGGTTGAGCAATTTAAAAGAAAGAGTACAAAAGAGCTGAACGAGATTGCAAACAATCTGGTAGAAAAGAGGAACAAGGAGTATTACGAGAACTTGAAGGTTGCAAATACATGAATCAAGAGTTTGATGGACAAGATAGAATTCAAAACCGCTCCTGTTAAAACAAGATGAGAGAGGAAGAATTTGGGTAGCACTCTGGTTGAACATGGAAGGAATAGAACATGAACTTGAGAAGATGGGATGATACTTGATGAAATCAACAACACACTGCCTCCGGAACTATTGAAAGAATGGCATAAAGGGTAAGAAGGATTTCAGTCAGCACTCTGGTTGAAAAGAGAGGCAAAACTTGATAAGATGAAAGAACTCGAATGAAAACACGACACTGCGGTTAAATGGATAAGCAAGAAAAGAACACGATCCTCACAATACGAGGTGATGGGTGAAGAGCACAACATCACAATGCCTCCGGAACGAAAGAATAGAAGCTAGACCGTTGGGATAAAGGGACGGAGAAGAAAATGACAACTTCTACCACAATTGAATTTGGAAGGCATCCTTGCAAGAAGGTTAGAATAGACTTGTTGGAAGACCAACAACGAAAAGAATAAGTTTGTAGTGGGATTATGGAAACATCTCAACACTTGAGGTGAAATTCTGCCACTAACGAAAACAATTGCTTGCTTGAGATCAACGAAGAGATGAAAACTTCTTCCACCAAGAGGATAAAGAGCAAGCTTGGGTCATGCGTAATCACCACAAAATAGCAACATTCCTTGCGGAAGGCTTTAGGTGAAATATAACCCAATATAAATCCAATGAAGAGATTTATGGTTTTAAATACCTCATTCTTGACAACATATGACTCATGAAACATGAAGGAGGTTGTCAAGAGTGACATAACACCATCTCAAGAGATAAGGTAGAAAGAATTGCACTTCGAAATGCAAGAAGAAGAATACTTGAGCTCCTCAAAACAAAACATGTGTTGAGCACCATGTTTGTTTTTGAGTATAGCTTGGCGGGTCATAACTTCGAGAGAAATCTTGAAGAACAATTGAAGAATGAAAAGAATCCTTGATGAACCACCATGTAGAGCCTCCATGAAGAACTCCGGTAATAAAACAGTGATCAAACGAAACGAAAGTTGAAAACACAAGGTGAAGCCTTGCGATGATTTAGATGGAGCTTCGCGACGAGATAATGCGAAAAACTTGGAACTCCGGAAAAGAAAAAATGAAACACTAGAACTGAGAATTACTTCATCATGAACAATCTCCGGAAGAAAAGAATTGAATCACCTTGAGGAAATAGGAATAAGATTTATTGTATGCTTATCCATCATCAAATTAAATTGATGACAAGCAACGGATTTGGCATACTACTTATTCTCGTAGAAAGGATTAAAGAGAGATATAGCGCCAACTTGAAAAAGGTCTTCAACAACCACCGGTAGGATTGAAACACCGAAAGAATGAATGAATTGATACGATAACGAAGGAAGCGAAATCTTGAACGAACCACCATAAGAATTGAAAATAAAAATAGCAAAGGCACAAATCACCGGGAAGAATTAGAAAACGAATGAAGATACTTGAGAGATTTTAGATACAAGAGAACGAAGAGATCATGAGCTGATTAGAGGGTATTTGAACGATGCACTGGAAGAATTCAAGAATGAGAGCTGAAAGCTGAGAATGAGTAATATTCAGAAATGATGGCCTTCGGAGGAAAGAAATGGAAACAACTCATGAAATTCTCCGGATGGTAAGAAAAGAATTCCCACAATCGAAAACAATTATGAGAGGATGGCATCAAACTTGAACTACGCATCCTTGGAAGAACGGGTAAGGATTTAAGAGGAACTCTTCTTTGGTCTTCAAATGATGAGAATGACAACGAGAAACACCACCAAGAATTATTGAGGCACACCGGAAGAATCAAAAGCGAAGAGGTTGAGCCAAAGATGAAAAGAATTTGAAAACGACCTTGGAGAAGGCATGTGACTGATGAAAATTCATTCTTACGTCAAACTCCGAAAAGAATTTGAGAATGGCTCTGGAATAATTAGAAGAGTCAGGTAAGATCCTGGGAAAAGACCTGTGGGTTAGGGCCCACTCAAAAGAAAACACCGTTGAAGGATTGTTTGAAATAAAGATTGCACCAGTAGAATTAAATGGCTTGAATGAGATAACAATCTTGAGATATCTTGAACGGATTGAGAATGGAAACACAAGTCTTCTGAGATATCTTCAACACTCTGGAATAAATGAATAGCAAGAAGTGAATGATTAAGAGGTTCAACGGCATGAGAAAGCATTAGAAACGAGGAAAGGAATATGATGAATATCGAAAGCTTGAATTGGATCCACCGGAGAAGAAACAACAATGAAGGATGATGAACTTGAAACTGTTGAGCATCTTCATGAGGGATCACCGGATCAGAACATTGATTGAAAAGAGTGAAGTGACTTCACATGAATAAATGGATACTTGGTAAAGAAATCTTAGTCCTTGAGGAAAAAGGGTGGGTGGGCGGGAAAAACAAAGGCAACTTGGAGACGGATGAAACAAACACCGTTGAGAAGAAATGATAATTGGTCTTGCTGATGTTGAAGTGATCGGATCCACTTGAAGAGAAACACGCCGGTTGAAAAGGATTGACATGACAATCTCGATTGTCGAGAAGGATTGTTATTCACATCGGAGTATGAGAACACCATTTCGGAAAGGTATGGAATCAACACTTGACACTGAAGCAACTCGAATACCACAACTCAAAACAAAAACAAAGGACTGGCTTGCAGAATAAGCCGGAACAAACATATGATAGAGATTTCGTCCGAAGTTTTCGTGGTGGGGCCTACACGGGCTCGATCGTACAGCACCATCATGTACAAGGCAGTGCACATGACATACAAAGCGTCCCCGAGTCGGCATAGCCAAGGACTCTTTAAGACACAACGAGACCACTAGAAAACCAACCGTGGATAGGCGGACCACTAGACATCGAACCCCGATTTCATATCATACATCCGTCGGAAAAATATCCTAAGAGCTACTTGAATTCCCACCTATGAAACTCCCGAAATTTTCCGGTTATGCAATCAGGTGTTGGGGATACAGGGGAAGCATAATATCTCACCCAAAACTAGCAAATCCTACATCCAGCTGTATCCATCCTTAAACACATAACCAAGAAACCTTCGGAAATCGTCTACCTCAACCTTCGAAAAGCATCCCTTATACGAGTCATGGCAATACTCCCGTACTCACCTCAGTACTAGGTTAACGGGGTTATCTCACCAACAACTGCATAAAAGAGATTTTCGATGTCGGCATGCTAAACTCAGGTATTCCAGAACCGCAACGATAAAATTATGACGACAACACCTCAGAGCTCAACTCCCCGGGACACTTCCACTAAACCCCTGACAGGAGGCACCAAGACAATGTTCTCATCATAAAACCATCGGAACGATTCCAAGATACCCGCGTGATCCTAAAATTTTTTTAGTGAAATTTGAGGAGAGGAAAATCAAAACTTCTACGTCAGGAGACCTCACCAGAGCGACGAAGGGACTGAGGAGTAAAAAGAATTCCTAACTCTCCGATATATACACTACTAGGAAAAGGCATGCTAGTGGCGCACTAGTTTTGCCTTCTAATGGCGCACTACTGGTGCGCCACTGGCATCACGCCATTAGAATTAAATTCTAATGGCGCATCGCCGCGCGCATTAGTATCTGGTGTTCTAATGGCGCACCACCTAGTGCGCCATTAGTATAGCCTATAGTGCGCCATTAGAATGCCTCCCAGGGGCCATATGTACAAATGTGCTATGGCATTCTAATGGCGCATCACTGCTAATGCGCCATTAGTGTGATGATCACAGTCGCCATTAGTGTCTTTTGTGGTGCGCCATTAGTATGAATATTAGGTTTTTTGCTTTTCTGATTTTTGCACAGGTTACAAAATATATTATTGCATAGAATATAGACAGCAACACACAGCAACATCAGATTCATCAAATACAATAGAAGATTAGTCTCCTAATACAATTCATCATATTAGTCTCCTGATTCAAAAGACCGGACAAAGATAAAACATTACAAGTCTCAAGACCGCGAGTATCGAGTTTGCCTTCACATTACAAGTCGATATCGATCATCTAAACTACCATCACATAGAAGAGAGTGTGGTCATCATGATGAGCATCATGGCGATCAAACTGGTCTTCATCCGGTTCCTCCAACGCCCTCCTCTCTCCTGCTAGATAGCGGGCGTATCTAGATTCGGCCTCCGCCCTAGTGGTGTATCCTTTGTAATCATTACGCTGAACGGTGAACCTGTCTCCGACACTCCTCCCAGTCATCGTAGACTCCGGGAACCTTACCCTTGTACACGACATACGACGGCATCTCTATGCACAAGCCAAACAACAAACAATACATAAGCAATGTGTAAGTATGCAACAAAAGGATCGGAAGAGAAAAGCAAGACATTAATCGCACGATTCATGGTCCTACTAATAAATAGCATCGATTACATCTAAGTTGAACAACCGTCCAAACCAAAGAGACATACGAATTCATTAAAAAGTTTAATTGCAACATGAGCCAATCAATGTTTCAGAACTACACATCACTACTTTCGACTCGACTCATCGAACAGGAGCGTGGATGAAGCCGCCGTCTGTCGCGATGGTCATGAAATCGTGGTCGTTGTCACCCTGCATTTGTAGCATTCCACCTATCTCACTGTTGGACGGTTGATTTCTGAGGAAGAACTGCCCCGACGTATGAAGGACATCTTGATGGATGATGTCCACAAACTCCGACTGGATGCGAAAGAATTCTTGTCTGAGGTCCGCGTCCTGGACTGCCGACAAGCTCGCGGCCCAATCTTTGAGATTATCTGGTAGCGAAGGTGATGATGGTCCTTACGATCACCCGCATGTGATGGAGGGCGAGTAGGCATCCTTCGACCGCCAGCGGCTGCTTGACGCAGCAGAACTTCAGTATTGTGTGAGAAGATGTGCTTGTCGATTTACTTAACCGTCCCCTGGTGAAGGTGCCTCCAGATTTGGCGTGCCGGGAGAACATCATCAAGAACTTTCTTCACATTTGTGTAGTCTATCATGGAGTTACGGTTCGGTCGAAATACGTGGCCATGGAATATTTCGGCTTAAGAGGATGAGTGTGCAATGTGTGTCACCGCACGTAACACGGAATATTAGAAAAAAAGAACGATCGAAATCTAAGAAATCATATGTTACGGGCGGTTAAGGGATGACTTACTCGGAAAGTAAGGCACAAGGAAGTTATCCTTATCTGCGTTTGCGAATGACGCCTTGAGGTGTGAACTCGCAACTTGGCGGTCCCAGCGCTGCTCAAGTGCTTGGCACGCATGTAGAAGGGGTCGACTATCACGATGTCCGGTATTGTCTCTAATGATCCGCATGATCGCATGCTTAGCGAAAACAGCCGAACGAAGGTGTAGTGCAACGGATGAAGGTTAAACATAGCAAAGATGTCATCAAACCGCAGGACGATCATACCCCCGATGTCGCCATCCACAAATCCCTTGCTCTCGGCACCTTGGCCACGAAAACCGGTATGCCACATCCTTCTCTCGAGACGCCGCTTCTCCAAAATCAGAACACTGCGTGCAGACTCGGCATAGCACCGTTGCAGATTCAGCATATTTGGCGGTAGCATCGCCCTACCCGCCACATGCACCCTCCTCGAGATATCCTTAGGTGAAGGTGGCCCGCCCCGAGCACGGATCGAACTCGGTGCTGGCTGGGGCGCACCGGCGCCCTTGTTAGTCTTTTCGTTTCCGCCCTTCTTCTTGATCTCCCGTAATGGGACCGAGTTCGCTCACGCACCGCCTTCTTCAGCGTGTTGGGGCTGATAATATTCGCCTCAGCTATCTCGAGGCTCGGTGAAGACGGGAGCTGGGCGTGTCTCGAGAACTGAACGCCAAACGACGCTTGTTGCAATTGATTTCTCCGCCGCACCAGCTAGATCGCGGTGGTCTTGGCTGGGTTCTTGAGAAAGAGGCCCGCAGAACTCGCGCCGTACCCATGTTCGCAAAGTACTTGTCAACTTTAGTAAATGTACCGTCGTCGTTGTCGCCGCCGTCCGGATCTCGTGCCATAGGGCTGTCCGGATCCCGTGCCATAGGGATGTCCGGCAGGTCCGAGAAGCGTTGCGGCGTTCTTGCCATGGCTTGGCGCCGCACGATCGGGCGGTCTTGTCTGTGGGGTGGTGTCCCCGCCCCAAACGAATCTGCTCTTCGCCATAGCAGGGCCGCTTCGCAGTGCCGAGGGTCATCTCATCTTCTTCGCCGCCCCAGCGGTCGAATCGGAGGTAACAACTCGTCGCAGCTGGCAAAGACCGGACCACTTCAACCCTATACATTGTGGTTGGCATCGGATTACCGTGGAACATGGGGTTGCCGGTTGAACGATTCTGCCTTGGCGACATCGACCAACTTCGGCGCCCACGGCGTGCGTAAGAGTGCAAGGAACGCGGCGGTGCCTCGCGAAAACATGTGTAGGGCGCCGTGGATGCCTACCAAAGGCAAGGAGATGAAGTCATCGGCCGAGAGGCTTAGTTACCGTGATGCCATCGAGCTCGGCTAATGTCGAGGCACCGCCAACGGCGGGCGTAATCGACGGAGGGGCGCTTCTTTGGCGAGGTGCGGTCGGCGTACCGGTGCATTAAGCTCCAATACCGTGCGGTGCCGGAGACACGAATACCGCCTCCGCCGGAGACACCAATGGCGGCGCCGCCGAGACACCAATGGCGCGCCGCCGAGACACCAATGGCGCCGCCGCGAGACACCAATGGCGCCGCCGCGGAGACACCAATGGTGCCCGCCGCCACAGGTAAGTTGTTGGCCGTGAAGCCGGGAACCACGGAGGCCCTTTGGCCGCCCGCAATCCACGCCGTCAGCCCATGAATCAACGTAGGCACCATGGCTTCGAGCTTCGTTCCCAACTGTTGTTCCACTTGCTCTTGGACAAGCTCCGAATCCGCGCCACTTGTGCCTTGAGTGCTTCAACCTCGCGCGTCGGCTTTCCGAGCTGGCCTTTTTCTCCTTCCGCACACCAGCGTATAGTATGACCCCATTTTGTGGACAAGCCTTTGCCGCCACACGACCAGCCGACGCCGGCTTATCGAGCTTATCCTTCTTTTCATTACGTTCAACGCCCTATTTAAAGGGGTGTCGAAAGGGGAGCTCTTAGACGACCCCGCGCTACTGCTTTCATTGTCATGCGAAAGGAACATGAGCCATTTAGAAATATTGGGGATTAATTAGAGTGCAACCATATGGAGCTAATTACACGGGGGTGTATTCCTTACAAGAACATGCTCAAGCGCCCTGGTCTTCGGATCCGTGGTAAGCTCCTTTGTTATCGGGTCCTCCTTGTACCGGCCCCACATAGTTCCCGGTCTCGCTTGTCACCGCTGTATTTCTCGGCGGGCGGTAGGCCTTGCTCGGCACGCCCGCGCCCTCCTTGTCCCATATAGGCTCCGCCACTCTATAACCGCCGGGACCGAGTGTGTGTTCCCCTAAGTTCAACTCCCACATTTCTTTCCCCCACTGACTTGATTCGGAGCTTGCGGGGCTCTGGCACTTGATCTTGAACTCCTTGTACTCATCTTCGCTCATCAAATGATATTTCGCCTTGATCTTGTCATAACTATCACCTTTATCAATCATTCTCTTCACCGCTTCTCCAAGTAGACAGGGCCGTGCTCATCTTCGTGAGGGCGCATTGTTCACTCTATTCCCGAGAGGCGTGTTTTCAAATTCAAGGGGAACTTGTATCGTTCGTGCAGCTTCGTGAAGAGGAGGCTGCGCAGATTCCCTTGGTCCTTATGCCTAAGGTTCTCGGTGTTGATCGAGACGGTGTTCGGAGAATGCACCGAGCTGAACCGCTGCACTTTTGACTATATGTTTGGGCTCCGTTGGATTCCCGTCGGAGTCCACTTGAGTGAATTCCTCCTTGACGGTGCGGAGCGCATTCGGGCGCCGGTCCTTCCTTTGCTTCTTCGGTTGGCTGCCATCTGTGTGTGCGCCGCCACCATCTGTGTGCGCCGCCATCATCAGTGGTGGCATCCTCGGCGGCACCATCAGTGGTGTCATCCCCAACGCCACTAGGGTTTGTGTAATCAGGATCGGTGTCTTCCGCGGCGTCATCATAGCGGTGAGGTTGTTGTTCCTCCATCTCTTGGGACAGCTCCCAGAATTGCTTGCCGCTCAACCACCGGCCTCATCGTTGTGGGCCATGTTTCTCTCTAAATAATAAAAAGTTTGGTCAAAAGATGGTTATTGTCAAGGAACAAGATCATGGTCTCATGATTTAGGGTTTGTCGACACCGAGGCACCCTAAAAGCCTAAGCTTTCATCATTTAGGTTCTCATCGACACCGAGGCATCCGGGCAGCCAAGTTAAGTTTTTATCATTTAGGGTTTATCGATGCCGAGGCACCCTAGGTTGGGCCTAATCACTTGGCTCTATTGCCACCTATGTTGGGTTTATCATCTAGGGTTTATCGATGCTAAGGATAATTCTAAGTTGGGCCTAATCACTTGGCTCTATTGCCACCTATGATTTAATGCAGCAAGAATGGCAGGGCAGTTGATCCTACTTAACTAAGTACTAAGATAGTCTGCCCATGCATTAGTCGCAAGTACCCCATATGTCCTATTTTTAGCAAAGTCATGCTAAAATTCACGGAAAATTTCAGCATGACCTTTGCTGAAAATAGGACATATGGAGTACCAATTTGCCGGCACGGAAGTTAATCGACATTCCGCAAACTCAAGGGCCTCTCGGGTACCTGAAATTCATCACGACACAATGGTCGGAGACAAAACCCAAAGAAACTAGCAAGATGATCATCATCTTTGCAAGACAAGAGCTAAAGTTTTTGATAGTAGCCTCTGAAGAAAACAGCATTGCAACATTCAAGTTCGCACATACACACCTAACATTTGACTAGTTACCTCTGAAGAAAAATATACGCGACTATTGGACACAAATAAAACAGCTATTGTAAACATTAAGTCATGGTAGTGTGCTACCAAGCAATTACAAGATAGGAACAACAACACAACAATAGAAAATACAAGTCCTCAAGAAGTGTAAGAGAAGTGTACTAGAGCTGTAAATGACTTAAAAATTCCACATGATGTTATAATCTGATATACTTGAACATGATGATACCAAATGGGAAGGAAAATTGTATCACTCTAGATTAGTGTAGCCACTATCTAACAAAACCGAATGTTAACAAAATTACACCATGATGATACCAAATTCTTGTAGCAAGACAATGAGTTCACGGGATAAAAAATCATCCACATTCACCAACCCAAACTGGTGGAGATACAGACAAACCGTAACCTCCTGTGTTTCGCCATTTTATTTTTCCCACCGATATGTTTTTTGATTCATGTCATGGTACTTGCTGTCAAACCAAGTATTTTCTTTCTACATAACTGGAAGTTTCCTTCTTCTGCCTCACTATCTTACCGTCTCACTACAAAAACTAGTATGCTTAGTTTCCTTCTTCTGTCTCACTATCCGGATAGTTTAGTCAAGATGCTAGTACTCTGTAGTTTCCATGCCAAACTTTGGGTGATATCAAACCATTAGAAAGCATGATCATGAGAACAACATCAGTTTGAAAGATATTGTAACCCTCCTGGTAACAAATATTCATCTACTCATTTGTAGATACCTAGGAGTAACAAGACGCACTTGCCAATAATGTTTTATTTATGCTTCCCAAGGACCAACTCCTAAACCAAACACAAAAACTGTGTGCACATCTCAAGTTGTAGAAGGAAAAGGTGCAACACTAAAAAACTATCAAACTAACAGATCCATTAATCAATTATGGACTTCTTACATGTTACATCTATCATTAGTGGCCGAAAGAATAGTAATTAATGTTTCATATTATTGCATGAATCCAAACTCACTAGAAAATTCACTAATTGAGCCTAGCTACTTAAAGAAAGAATCTCTAGGCGGATGCTTAGTTGAGACTAGTATCCTCTAAAATGCATCTAAATGCAAGCTCAGAGATTTGAACATTTGGACAACCCTAGCTACTTAATTCTCCAACCCCTTTCCTTGTCCAAATTTCTCCAACCCCAACCCTAGAACACATCGAAGGAAATAAAGAGGGGAAGAGGGGAAGCGGCTCGGTGCTCACTTGGGAGGTCGAGGCGACTCAGGCAGCCGGAGCTAGTCGAGGCGGCGCGACCCGGCGCCGAGCGGTGGCGGTCCTCCTGGGCAGGCTGCATGTCGAGGGCGCGTCAGCGGTGGCGGTCCTCCCGGGCGTCTGAAGACGCCGAGGGCGCAGGGCGGGGCCGCTGGGGGAGGGGGCGCTTAGGCGGGAGGACGCCGAGGCACTCGGCTCGGGACGGCGTGGGAGGCGGCGCTGCCTGGGATGGCGAAGGAGGCGAGGGGCGGTGAGGGGACGGGACGGCAAGGGGCAAAGTTAGGTGGGGGGATCCAAGCGGGGGGAGAGAGGCCGAGGGGAATAGGTGGAGGAAGATTCTAATGGCGCACCACAGCAGGTGCGCCATAAGCACGATCATTCTAATGGCGCACCACCCTCGGTGCGCCATTAGAATTTTGTTTCAACCTAGCCTAGTAGCCATATCTACAGCCCAACCCTATCTACAATGTAACCCACCCACTAGCCCGACCGGTCAAGACGCAGCACACACACAGGGAGGTCCCGGGTTCGATTCCCTGTGATCCCCAATATATTTTTATGCATTTTAAATGGTGTTTTTATATTTATTTGTGTTTAAATATGTTCAAACTTGTTTAAATCATAACAGTAATATTTTTTATGCATTTTAAATGCTGTTTTTATTTTTATTTGTGTTTAAATATGTTCAAACTTGTTTAAATTATAACTGTAATATTTTTTATAAAAATAGTAAAAAAATTAAAAATATGTTCAAAAAGTCTTGGTGGGGGGGCCGGGCCGGTGCTCGCAGTGGAGCGGGGAGGTTGCGATGGGTGGAGCTAAGCGGGAGAATGCAGGTGCGACGAGATGGAGGGGATCGAGATCGAGATGGAGGGGAATCGAGATCAAGTGTCCTCATGAATTCAAAAGTGCCCATGAAATTTAAAAATATTCATGATATCAAAAGTGCCCATGAAATACAATCGAGAAATGAAGACTACGATTTAAATACAATCGGTCTTAGCTAGCTATATGTTCACAATCTTCTTGCCCTTCTTTTTCGCAAACGGAGTTCTTCTATGGAACGGACGCCCTTAGGTAGGGTGGTCCTGCTTCTTCTTGTGGTGTGTGCTGCTACTTCATCGTCAGTCGTAATGTTCGATCTTCGGTCGCCGTACTTGTCAAGTCTTGCTCATTGGCTACTCCATCCATTCCGATGATCTTCCTTCGCCTCTCCTCACGACAACACGACCGGGCTTTGGCGGGTCGGTAATGAAGAAGCATTGGTCCACTTGGGAAGCCAGCACCCATGGCTCATTTTTTGGTGACGCTTGCACCGCGGTCTTGGATTTGGCTTCGTATAACCATGGTGGTGAAATACCGGTCTTCTTTTATGACGCTTTTGGCCCATCTAACACGGAACATCGACCTTCTCTCAACAGAGCTCAGCTCCCAGATCTCCTCGATCCTTCCGTAGTATCTGTCCTTGTCGCTACGGTGTAGGATTCCATCGTTACCCGGAGTTCGATAACCATCGCTCTTCATGTCCTTGTCCTCGGTGTAGAATGTGTAGCCGTTGATATCAATGACGCCTCATAGGTCATCGTTGTGCTCGGCGCCTGTGACAAGGCGAATATGAGTTGTTCTTCCGCGGAAGAATCCTCATGTAAAGGGTACAATGAAGCTTCTCGCTTGAACCAACGCATGAAACATGAGTTGTGCTCTTTGAGTATATCTCCGTCCGTCCTCTGTTGGCCTCGGTCATTGTAACGCCTTCTTAATAAAGGTTTTGTGCTCTACCACCCAAGGATCGACCACGTCTATGTGTTGTAGCGCGACTAGGTTTGCTCTTTCAAAGTCGGCGAGTCGACCCTCGAAGTCGACATGCATTTGGGCGACCCTCATGGTGACCCCATCCAGCAAGCCCGCCGAGGTGCCTGCTGATGGGCGTAGACCAACGGGTTCTCGATGCCTAGATAATTCGTGCAATGAGATGCACTCTTCGATCGAAAAAGCCCCGCTATGCTTCCCTCTCGACGTGACATGTTGCGAACGTATCCTTTGATGACACCATTCATCCTTTCGAACGGCATCATGCTTGTGCAGGAACGCCGCCCGAAGTTGGATGATATCCTCCACTATATGGACCAGCGGATGCACCATAACATCGAAGAATGCGGGCGGAAGTACATCTCAAGCTCGCATAGTATCACCACGATCTCTTCCTGTAGCCTTCGAGTTGCCACGCCAATCGACTTCCGAGATGACGTCAAAAAGTTGCACAGGCCAAATAGCGTTTCACGGACGTGCGGCGTCCATGATCCCATGGATTGCAACCGAAGTATCTGCGTCATCAAGACGTGATACCGTGAGACTTCATCCCGCTGAACTTACGCTTCACTGGGTCTAGGTATCTCGCTTATCTTCCCAGCGTAGAATCAGTAGGAAGTTTTACTACTAGGAGGCAGGTGAAAAATTGCTCGATCTCCTCCTGACTTAGAGTGAAGCACGCAGGAGGGTAGTCATTTCTGGTCTTCTTGGCCTTTTTGCCTTTGCGATGACTTTCCATGTCCTGCTTTGCCTCATCATCATCATCATCATCATCATTAGCGTGAAGCTCCTGCCTAATGCCCATTGATTTCAAGTCTGCCCTTGCTTTCGGCCCATCTTTGGTCCTCTCTGGCATGTTGAGCAGGGTACCAAGCAGACTCTCGCACATGTTCTTCGTGATATGCATGACATCAAGGCTGTGAGGCACACGGTGGATCTTCTAGTACGGCAAGTCCCAGAAAACAGACCTCGTTTTCCATACCTTCAGCAGCGGCTCTGGCGCCTTTCGCATCTTTCCCGGCAGTGGGCAGTCTTTCCAATTTTTCAACAGCTTGTCTATTTCCTCGCCGCTCCTCGTACACGGGCGTTTTCGGGGTTCGGTTTCACCATCGAACAGATCCTTGCGTTTCCTCCACGGGTCATCGTCGCGAAGCCACCTTCGATGTCCCATGAACACGGTTTTCAAGACACGGATCTCTATCTAGTCTGGCGATATGTTGTGTCATCCATGCACCTTACGCATCCGTAAAATCCGTGGACTACCTGCGCCATGAGATATCCGTAATCGAGATAGTCGTGCACCGCCGTGAGCGGTCACGGCTCTCATAGGGAAATATTCTTTCTCTGCGGCGTCCCACGATGGTGGCGTTTTCCACAGTGTCTAGCTCCTCCTTCAACAGCCCCGATCTGATTGATGTCGTTCCTGGTTGTTTCGCCCTTCAATTAGCATACTCATGTGAATGTACTTCCTCTTCATGCACAACCAGGGGAAGGTTGTACATCCACACAAACACAGGCCAGTGCTATGTGTGCTTCTCTGGCTGCCAAGCGGATTGACTCCATCGGTTACGCGCCCAAAGACGATGTTCCTTGGATCCTTCCCAAATTCTGGTCTTGAAGTTCAACGCTTGCCATCGCTCGCATCCTTAGGGTGACTCAAGCATCTTGTCTTTTTATCTATCTCCGGATCATTTGCGTCATCTTCGCTTCTTCTCCTCCCTATCCGCGTGCCAACGCAGGAGCTTTGCTACCTTAGGGTCCGCGAAATACCGCTGCAGATGAGGAGTGATCGGAAAGTACCACACCGATTTTCGAGGAGCTTTCTTCCTCTTCTTGTATCGAGTGGCGCCAAGCACCGGACATATGGTAGACTCCGCGTGCTCGTCCGATAAATGATGCAATTGTTCATGCACACATGGTATTTCACGTCGCGTAAATCCAGAGGACACACGATTTTCTTTGCCTCCTCGAACTTCGTGGGCACTTGTTCCCCTTGGGAAGACGTTCGTGCGAATGACATGTTCTCGTCGAACATCGTCGGTCATTTTGTGTTTTACCTTCATCTCCGTGAGCCATGAGCGTTACTTTCAGGCGGTATCCTCGGGCTGCATCCTT